>CAJUYG010000917.1:0-29325 GCA_910591675.1 Galerucella calmariensis | reverse complement strand
GCTTTCCAGGGTCGCCCAGGGTGATCCTGGCAAGACTGCATCCTTTGGTTCCATCCCATCTCTTAAGGGATTGAGCATGGGTGTAACGTTTGGCTAGTTCCGCAATTGTCGAAGTCGTTAGGCTGTAGGTGTCACTGGGTCCTAGAATTTTTAGTACAGCGGCTTCCCTGGCTAAAGAATCAGCAGTGCGATTTCCTTTACTCCTGTCGTGCCCTTAAACCCACCTCAGGATAATATTGTTATCTGCCGAGGCGTCAGCTAAATCTTGGTGGCACTCTAGTACTAGCCTCGATATAACACGTTGTCTGTTCAAGGCTAATAGGGCTTGTCTACTATCAGTGCAGACTGTTATGTTTTTGCCAGAAATTCCTCTTCTGGTTAGTTCTTTTGTGGCAATTGAGATACCAGCCAGTTCTGTTTGAACCACGCTGGTATTGTTTCCCATTCCCCACTTAATCTTTAGGCCTAGTGCTCTCGAGTAAACTCCACATCCTGAGCCTTCTTTCATTTTTGAACCATCTGTATAAATGCGTATTGTATTTGCAGCATCTGGCTCTGTGTTCTGTTTTATTTGAATTTTGTAGGGTTTGTTAAACAAAAAACTGGGTTCAATTGCATCGTTGGCTGCCTGCAGCAGAGGTAGCGCAGTGAGCGCTTCCTGCCATAGGCTCAACTTCAATTGGCCCACTCCTACTTCGGGGTTTACACCAGCCGTGCGCAATCGTACCATAGCCATTAACGCAACCTCCTTGACGTGCAGGTCCAGAGGGGTCAGACCAGTAATTAGTTCCATTGCTGCGGTTGGTGTTGTTCTCATGGCTCCTGTGATGTTCAGACAAGCCATTCGCTGTATTTGATATAATTTTTGGATGGCAGTTGCTTGTAGAACTTTCGGTCCCCATGCAATTGCTCCATACGTTAACATGGGTCTTATTATTGCAGTGTAGATCCAGGTGACCACACGAGGTGACAGACCCCATGTGCGTCCCACTGTCCTCCGACACTGCTCATATGCCACGTATGCTCTTTTTGCTCTGCTGTGTAGATGAGAGTTCCATGTTAGTTTCCTGTCGAGGGTAATACCAAGGTATTTCACTTCTTCCGAAAAGTTTAGTTTGCTTTTGAAGATTTCGGGAGGTTTCAAACCCGATAAACTTCTTTTCCTGGTGAAAAGGACCATCTCAGTCTTTCTGGGATTGATCGACAGTGAGTGTTCCTTACACCATTTTTCAATTAATTTAAGCCCATCCTGCGCTCTGTCGCACAGTGTGTTCACAAATTTGCCAGTCTGCAAGATAACTATGTCATCTGTGTATGCAATTGTGTAGAATCCATTGTTGTTGAGGTGATTAATCAGGGTGTCTAGGACTATGTTCCACAGAGGGGGTGATAAGACTCCTCCTTGTGGACATCCCCTCATGACCAGTCCTCTTACTGTGATGTCTTCTACATTGATACTTATTGCTCTACTAGAGAGCATCTTGAGTATCCATTCTCCTACTACCATAGGTACATTCCTGAAGTTGAGTTGTTGGGTAATTGTTGGAAAGGTTGTTTTATCAAACGCTCCCTCGATATCTATGAATGTACTCAGGGTGGATTCTTTGTTGTCCAATGATCTTTCGATTCTGCCAACCACTTGGTGAAGGGCCGAATCAGTGAACCTTCCCGGAGTATATGCATGCTGATTTGGATGAAGTGGGTTGTGAACTAGCACTTCATCTCTTATATACCGCACGCATAACCTCTCCATTGTTTTTAAAAAGAACGATGTGAGACTAATTGGTCGGAATGCTTTTGGTAAGGTGTAGTCCATCATACCTGGTTTGGGTATAAATACCACTCGTACTTCTCTCCACTTACTGGGAATATACCTCATAGCTAAAGAGGCTCTGAAAATTCCAACCAGGTGCGGCATAAGAATATCCATTCCCCATTGAAGTAGGGCTGGTCTTATTCCGTCAGGTCCTGGTGACTTGAAGGGGGAGAAGCCCGATATGGCCCACCTTATCTTGTCCTCATCAATTACTGCACTAGCAGATTGCCAGTCGTATTGTGGGGGTGTTGTTGGTACTTCCGTCCAGTTTAACGTTCCAGGAAAGACAGAACCTGGGAAGTGAGTTTCCATAAGAATCTCAGCGCTCTCTTGAAGGTTGGCGGCCTTGTCGCCATTTTCCCTTGTCAGGATGCCGATACTCTTATGGTGGTCGTTTGAGAGTGCCTTCTGTAGCCTAGAAATTTGTGGGAAGTCTTCGACTGCCTCACAATAGGCTCTCCAGGCTTCTCTTTGCTTTTGTCTGCAGACTTTTTTGAACTCTTTGAGGTTGGCTTTATACATCCCCAGTCCTCTTTGACTTTTGTTCGTTTTGCCTTGTTAAAGGTCGTTCTCGCTGTCTTTCTGAGGTGTTCCAGTTCAGGGCACCACCAGGTATTGGTCGTGCCACCTGTCTGAACCATCCTCATCGGACAGGATTCCTTATAGGCAATGTCTATTTTGTTTTGGATAGATACTGTGTACCTTTCCAGTTCCTCATTTCCTCAATCAAACCACAATAATGTTTTTTATTTTTTATTTCGACGTTTCAGCGCTCCAGCTACCGTTGTCAAGATTAATTAGTAATGAAATAATTTTTGGTCCCTATCTGAAAAAAGAATAAGTAATGCCACAAGGAACTCACAGAAGATATTTGTAAAAATAATATTTAAGAGACTAATTTTTTCATTTATGAGCTCTGATCTCTCACAAGTTTTACAGTTACACAGTTAATTAGAAAAGTGACAACTGATATTTCTATTGATAGCTGGAAAATTTTGATTATTACCTACGGTTGAAAGTATACTTGCCGTAATAGACATTGTGCGAATTTAAAGTTGTCGGCTCTTTGTTCGACTGTAATTCGATACGATACCGTCATAGTCCGCAATATAACTTAAAGGGGATATACGATTAGATAGCTGTATTAAAAATATTACGTCCACTATACCTACATATCACTGTAGTACTTTTATTTGTTAATTTAAATGAAGACAAAATTGACATTGAACAAGTTTGTCTTTAGTGTGTCTTTTTACGACTAAATATTCTCGTTTGGCGAATGTATTAAACCTTTTGTAATAACGTAGCTTTTGGGGATATAAGTATTTATTGTCTACCCCATTAAATGTTGATTGTTGAACACTCTATTTAAAGCACACATAAAATCATCCACTTGAAAGTCGAGTTAATGTACTGAAAAAATTCAGTATATAAAACGTCAACTAGACAATTTAAAATACATTATTATTTAGTCATGGAGATTATATTTTAATTTAGTTCATCATTATTCTTAAAATTGAAATACACATAGATTCAAAAGTTTTGCATCACCTTCTTCGGATGCGAAGGAATTTTTTTGCGCTAACAATTTTTTGTTGGCTTGTTTATCAATGTTTACCATTTCAATATGTTCCATATTTTTTGCAATATACAGATGTTTACAGTTTTTTTTGTAAGATAACATTTTTAGTGCGATCATTTTAACATTCAAGGCATTTGATTTTTACGATTTTAAGTGCAAACATGAATCGTCAAGTCATAAGTTAGATTGTTCGTGCAAGAATAGTGGCTTTAGATGAAGAAGGTCAGAGTTCGCCGACTACAGTGGGCTCAAGAACACGCGGCCTTGCCTGAAGAATTTTGGAATTCGGTGTTTTTTTCCGACGAGACAAGGATTTGTTTGGTACAAGATAGCCATCGAATACGTGTGTGGCGGGATTCAACGAGAGTTGCTCAGCTTGCCCATGCTCGCCCCGTGCTGCCCTTCAGAGGAGGAAGTGCTATGTTTTGGGCTGGTATCATGTTAAATGATCGCACAGAATTAATTCATGTGGAGGGAACGATGACTGGTGATAGGTATCTCAGAGAGATTTTACATCCTCTCGTGAGACTATGGCGCGCAGCTGTTGGCAATTCCTTCGTTTTTATGGACGATAACGCCCGACCTCATCGGACCAGAGCTGTAAATGAGTATCTTGAAACTGAAGGGATCAATCGTTTGAACTGGCCTGCCCTTTCTCCTGACATGAATCCCATAGCATATGCTTGGGGCATGCTTGCCAGGCTAGTGGCAGCACGCAGAAATCCACCCAGGAGTGTACAAGAGCTTGTTCATACGGCCCAAGAAGAATGGCGAAATATTCCTCAACAAAATATCAATAATTTGGTAAACAGCATGGGCAGGTGACTTCAAGCTTGTATAAATTCTAGAGGTGAAAATACTCTTTATTAAAAGTTCTCATGCAGGTTCTCACTTAACCTTTTCTTTAAAAAGAATCAATTTATATTTAATTTATTCAATTTCTAGGAATACTTTTTATGTTTAAAGCAAGTTTATTATTGGATAATAAAAATTTTTGACAAATATACACGTTTTTTTTATTGAAACTAATTATTTGATTAATCTCTGATCCATTTATAATGAACACTTTTTTTTTCGGAGATTTAGGGTGATGCAAAACTTTTGGAATCTATGTGTATATTTCTTCATCAACGCAATTCAGAAATTATTTTGTTCACGCCACTGGTAGTTTTCGTATTAGGAAATTACTATTTTAAAAATATCTTACCAATTTTATATTGTCCCATCATTATCTAAATTCAATTTGAATGTGTTACAATATTTTATTTGGTTGAATGGTATTAAAAAAATTTTCTCACTCATTTAAGTAACGGTAATACGTTCAGTAAATCTGCTGAAAAATATAATTTCGAATTATACAGTTTTACGTATAATGGCGCTAACCATTGCTCCAAAATAATCATTATACCCAACAGTTTTTTTCGGAAGGAACTGTTTTTTGTTTATATAGTTTCCTGCAAAGGGTTTGTGATGAAGTACACAGCATGGATCGTTAGAGACGACACGTTAATGGAAACTTCTGGTTAAATACAAGACATTAAGCAATCGTAACTCAAAGAGAATAAATCTACTTTTATATACTATACACAATGAAGGGGTTTTTGTTTTAGAATGGACACTGACGAATTTCGTCATGTTGGTAAGAACATGGTGGACTACATATGCGAATACATGGAGAATATTGATACGAGAAGGGTAACTCCGAACATCGAACCAGGCTATCTTAGAAAATTGCTACCGATCGAAGCTCCAGAGAGTTCGGAAGATTGGGAAAAAATTATGGCGGACGTAGAAACGAAAATAATGCCAGGGGTTACACATTGGCAGCATCCTAGATTTCATGCTTATTTTCCGAGTGGAAATTCCTATCCTTCCATTCTTGGTGATATGTTATCGGCTGGAATAGGTTGTATAGGGTTCTCCTGGGTAAGTAATATACAATACAACTTATATATTCGCACTTTTAGGAATAGGCTTTCTTCCTACAGGCATTCATAGAAATTATATACTATCTTTCAGGTGATATTTTTCGCAGGATTGTTTTCCAATTGTGACCAACTCTTTAAAATTAATGTGGGCTTGTGAATTTTTTATGAGAAAATGATACTTTGTTGCAGCTATTCAGAACATTGTACCGGGTGTCCCAATAAGAATGGCTATATAGTACAGTTTCGGGAATTGTGACAAAAGTGACCTCGAAAAAACCCTGGAAATTATTTACAGAGTTGTAGGTCCTCCGCTAGAGGGTGTATTTGACAGTTGAAATTTTAAAATGTCAAATTTTTAAAAATTTACCTAATTAAGGAGCATATTGAATATTATAATCAGATTCCTCGACAAATTCTGCATATTTTGAAAGATCTTACATTTGGTCTGCAGTAATTTGAACTGTTATCATACTAAAGTTATGGTTTCCACTAGATTACCTAAATGTAATGCTGTCGCTACTAGCAATGAGAACGAATTTTAAAATAATGTGATAAATCGAACAATTGAAACCTTTAATAAATAGCTGGGTACGTAATTAGTACCGCTCTAGATGTTCGAAATGTCGTCTATCATATTCAATGCATGAAATCAATCGCTGACGGGTAGAGAAAACAGCAGCTTCAATGTCTTGTATCATATGTGAGGGCCTGTTGCAAAAATCCAACCTGTTATCGAAATCTTGAGCATCCAAACTTTGGTGTAGGACCATGTGATATGGTAGTATAATCATATCAATGAGACACATTGAAGGCCTTCGTTGTTAGTAAACCAAAAATGACTTTACATGCATTAACTCTCGTAATGTTATTACGAATTTTTTTCGCCAGGCCTTCCATTATGTTTATTATTGCTACATTCCTTTACTTCGCCTCACCTAGGTTATTATCATGCTGTTAGTTGAAAATATATCCACAAAGCATAAGATAATTTCATTAAATAATGTTTTATTGAAACTGGACATAAAATGGCGGCGAATACATTACTCATGTTTTCACAAGTTAACTTTGATTTAATGATATTTTCGGTATGATAAGAGTGAGAAACATATAAGTAGTTATCACTGGACAAACGAAAAACATCAGTTATCATGAAACCGAGTTTGGGTGTTTGATACAGCGCGACCTAAATCGTAATTCATATTTTAAACTGTATTTATTGTTGCTTGGCAAATATCGGTTTTATTGATATTTTATTTCGATTTACTAACACATCGCTTAAAAACAAATAAAACATTCTTATATAATTGAAAAAATGTATGACAACTTACTTCACCAGCCTTCTGGACGTTGGAAGATAAACTCCCGCCATTTACCTGTTTTTTACAATATCTCATGATAGGAAAGAGATATCGCCTTGCCGTTTGCAGTGTTTTAATACTAATTTAGTCTACTTTTCAAAGACCTGCTTCAATTTGTATGTTTCCATTTAAAATTGTTACGAGAAAACACAATATACAAAAAAATAAAACAGCGCCCTCTAGCATCAATGTTATACACCAGATTGCTTCATATTGACAAATTTTTGATGGTTTCACAAAAGCTCTTTCAAACAACATCAAGTTTATTAAAATCGGTCAAGCAGAACCGGAATTACAGGCGTTTTTTCGTAACAAGGTTTCCACTCTCCCCCACCCCTTATTTGAAGAGATAGACTTAAACTTGTCACTTTTGTTATAAATTTTTTTTCCCGAAGCTTTACTATAAACGGTTCCCGAGATATGGCCGAGAGCCATTCTTATTGGACACCCGGTACATACAGTGTGGCCAATTTTGTTTGTAAGCACCCCTGTAAGCACCCGCATTTCTCAACCGATTTTGATTCAATTTTTTTGTTAGATTCGGTATCAAAAAGTATTTTGGCTCAAATTTTAATAGCTTAATTACTATTTTCAATTGTTAATGTTAATTTCTCTTTGCCAAAAAAGGAAAAAGTACATTAGGCATTTTTTTTTCTCAAATATAACTATACCACTGGATTCAGAATCACCACAAATGTAAACTAGCAAAATTTTATTTAAAAATGTTTATTAACGACAAAGCTATTACAACATAAATTTGGAAAAAGTGGTATTTTCATTAATTTTTTACGAAGAATGTAGACAAATTTTTGTAATGGCAACATGGTGAACAAAAACCAGGACTCAAACATATTGCACAGTGAAAATCCGAAGCCGATAACTCAACCCGCTCTGGAGTTATAGCTTCTGAAAGTAATGTGAAATTGTGCTTAATAATTTGGATTGTTGGCAAAGTAGTCTATGATAATTCGGTCATTAAAATTTCTTGCCTGCAATTTTTTTTTAATACGTTTGGTCATTGCTCCAGTCTCAATGAATACTTTTTTGGAACTTTAGTTCTTTACGCCAGGTTATGTTTGAGCGACCAGGGGTCGCGACGCAAAAGATCTGACCGTTACGCGTTACGTTACGCTGCGTTATGTTACATTGCTTCGTTATGTGCCTTGCTTTTGCGTGCTTGTACCTCCTTAGTCTCTCTCTCGTTTACGAAGCAGCGATTCATAATAATAAATATGCTCCTACCCGGATTCAAACCCGGGCCGCCCGCGTGCAATGCGAGCATTCTAACCACTGAACCACCGATGCTATATTAAAATTTTATGCAAAGCTGGTATTCGCAGTGCTACTGATCTACTTGAATTTGTTCGGATAAATTTTTACTATTATTTCCATAATTTTTTTTTGCGCGATTAAGGGGTCTAGCTACTTTTCGAAATACAGGGTGTTGAAATTTTGAAAACTTGAATGTTTTAATTCGATAACTTTAAAATGGATGGATAAATTGATTTGACATTTGGCAGGTAGTTTTTAAATGTAAAAGGGCATATTTTGAAAGAAATTGTAGTTTGTGCAACGAAGATGTAGCACGACGCCGTAGGCGGAGTGCTCAATCGTTCAAGTGCGATATGGACAATCCACACGAGTCGAGCAGCATATTTTTTCTACGACCCACTTAGGAAAAAATCTAGAATATAAAAATTTCTATAAACCGTAATATAACTTCAAATTAAAAATTTAACAATTCAATTTTATGTTTCCACTAATTTTGTGGTAAACGAATGTCCAATTTGTATAATGCTACGGTTTCCTTTTTTAAATATACGATGCTGTTATAAGTAGATGTTGCCAGTCGGACTCCCTCATGGAGGGTACCGTACCATTATCTATAATAATGAATATTCTGCTAAATATTTCAAACGTCTACCTGTTGTCGTTATTAATATCAAGCAGAATGATTATTTAAAAATAAAATTAACAATAAGAAACATTCCTCGCGGGGAATCGAACCCGGATCCGCGTGAGAGTCTGGTGTGCTTACTACTCAACCACCAAAGAATATGCAAATTGTTTATCTATAACGTCAGATGTATTACATCACTTTTGCTTAAAAGGAACTAAAGTTCCTACCGTGTGTCCCGCGACACGTTCTACCTTTTTTAATTTTGTGCACTACAAAGCAGCAAATACGGCGATCTGGATGTCTCTATGTTTCTATTACTTCTCGTTCACTTCTATCATTGTAACATCAAAAAAGTACAATTTCAACTTTGTCTAAATTGGTTAGGCTAATGGAACCGCAAGGATCCGAAGTCAATATCACAACCTCACACACATCTTTGTCTTGAATAGATAAATGGTTGAATATTTGGATCATTTAGTACTTACTATTTCATACAAATGTTACTGACTGACATAAATAAAATTTCAAAATCAAAGCCTACTTGCGACTCGTTGATTTCATTTTGTTAATAAATGAAATTATTAAGCACAATTTTACATTACTTTCAGCAGGGCCGCGCCTAGCTTCAAGGAATAAAAATGCGCCCTCCCCTCAAAATATATACTCTCTTTTTTTGTATAATTCTGTATTCCCCTGTGGTGATGCGAGATAAAAATTAAATAATGACAATAAAGGAAACATGAAGGTATGTTACAGATAGTTGCTCCACATTTTACAATTATCAAAAAATTCAAACTACTACATTATTTACTTCACGGAGCACCATGGTAAATAATAATAGCCAATATTTTTATTAGTAAAATATATTTTTGTGCGATCGATCTTTTTTGTTTATTTACACCATCGGTTGTCAGGACGGTAGGCTGTGTTTACTGGTTTCTAAGACTAACACGTCGGTAAGTGATTAACATACCGTTCAGACGTCGGTAAGTAAATTACTTACCGACGTCATAGCCCTACATACATTTAATTGATCCTAAATAATATATTACTTTATTCATTACACAAAAGGAACAAAGTTTATTTATATTTTTTTAATGAACAGAACCGAACAGAACAATATGAAAAGTAATAAACTTCACCAAAATGCAAATTATATTTTAAATTGAGAGAAATATAAATGTCACTTTTGACATTTCGTTCATTTCGAAAAAATAAAATTATTTCATTCGAAATTCGAATATTTCAATACGATCGCGCAAAAAACGGTATAAGAATCCCGAACGTTAAGGGTAATACCGGTCTCCAGCAAAATTGGAGGATTCGCTACGCCCAGCCTCCAAACATTGCTGTCGACCGGTAAACAACCCTTACCGTTCTTAATACTTAATATACTAGGTATATTTTTTGCGCGATCGATCTTTTTTGTTTATTTTCACCATCGGTTGTCAGGACGGTAGGTTGTGTTTACTGGTTTCTAAGTCTAGCATGTCGGTAAGTGATTTACTTACCGTTCAGACGTCGGTAAGTAAGCCCTACAAACATTTAAGTGGTCCTGAATAATATATTATTCCATTCATTACACAAAAGAAACAAAAAAAATTAGAAGATTTATATTTTCTAATGAACAGAACCGAACAGAACGATATGAAAAGTAATAAATAGCATGAAAACAATTTCACCAAAATGCAAATTATATTTTAAACTGATCGAGAAGTATAAATGTCACTTTTGACATTTCGTTCATTTCGAAGAAATTTATAGTATATTAAGTATCAAGAACGGTAAGGGTTGTTTACCGGTCGACAGCAATGTTTGGAGGCTGAGCATAGCGAATCCTCCAATTTTGCTGGAGACCGGTATTACCCTTAACGTTCGAAATGCTTATACCATTTTTTGCGCGATCGTATTGAAATATTCGAATTTCGAATAAAATAATTTCAATTTTTCGAAATGAACGAAATGTCAAAAGTGACATTTATACTTCTCGATCAGTTTAAAATATAATTTGCATTTTGGTGAAATTGTTTTCATGCTATTTATTACTTTTTATATTGTTCTGTTCGATTCTGTTCATTAAAAATATCAATCTTCTTATTTTTTTTGTTTCTTTTGTGTAATGAATGTAGTAATATATTATTTAGGACCACGTAGTTTACTTACCGACGTCTGAACGGTAAGTAAATCACTTACCGACGTGTTAGACTTAGAAACCAGTAAACACAACCTACCAACCTGACAACCGATGCTGTAAATAAACAAAAAAGATCGATCGCGCAAAAAATTATTTTATTCGAAATATACTTATTTCAACACGATCGCGCAAAAAATGGTATAAGCATCTCGAACGTTAAAGGTAATACCGGTCTCCAGCAAAATTGGCCTACAAACATTGCTGTCGACCGGTAAACAACCCTTACCGTTCTTGATACTTAATATACTATAATTTATTGATTAAGATTGACAATGTAGAAAAACTAAAAATTCTAATACTAAAAATTTAAATGTTGAAAAAATGAAGTGTCTAGGCGCCGCCCCAAGGTACTCAGCGCCCATGGACATTGCCATCCTGCCCTTATGGACGGCGCGGGCGTGGCTTTCAGAAGCTATAACTCCAGAACGGGTTGAGTTATCGACTTCCCATTTTTACTGTGCAATATGTTTGAGTCCTTGTTTTTATTTACCATGTTGCCATTTCAAAAATTTGTCTACATTTTACGTAAAATATTACTGAAAATACCACTTTTTCCAAATTCATGTTGTAACAACTTTGTTGTTAATAAAAAATTTTTTATAAAATTTTGCTAGTTTACATTTTGTGATGATTCTGAATCCAGTTGTATAGTTATAGTTGAGAAAAAAATGCCTAATGTACTTTTGTCTTTTTTGGCAAAGAAAAATTAACATAGAGGACCTTGAAAATAGTAATTAAGCTATGAAAAATTGTGCCAAAATACTGTTTTTGATACCGAATCTAACAAAAAAAATTAAATCAAAATCGGTGGAGAAATGCGGATTTTACGAGGGTGCTTCTAAACAAAATGGGTCACTCTGTATATCTTCTTGTTCACCAAACAGCCTAAATTTTATGACCTCGTTGGTAGTTGGCTAGTTTATTTCACTAAGCACAGATTTTTTTGTAGATGAAAGTACCACAAATTTCCATTACACATGATAAAATTGAACCCCATTTCACTTTTTTGTCAAATGGGATATCTTTTTTACTTTAAAGATGTTCTAATTGATTCTAATAGGACCATATGGAACAGCCTGGATTGAGCATTTTTATCTTGCCAGCTTTTCCGGCAAAAATCCATGGTATTTGACCCATACCAAAGTCTATTTTTAATTTAAATAACATGAAACCAAAATTGTCTTATGCTTTGGAATATTATAGATGACATAAAGAGCAACACTAGGAAATAAGATATTATTATTATATGTTCTTAAAGGATATTTGATGCTCTATAAAAAAAGCTTCAATAATTTTTTGATATTCTTACTAATTTTAAAGTTATTCAAGATTGAAGCTAACATTTTTTCAATTTTTCGACGCTACACCCAAATGTATGAAAAAATTTCATGGGTTATTTTTTGTAGACTTCAAACTTTCACAGCATTTGATTTACATCATTTAAAGTAAACTTTTTTTTGATTTCAAATGTTGACAGGCAGCCAGCCCAGCCTTAACTGAATTGGAAACCATAGTACTGGATTGGTTGGGTAAAAAAATCAGCTATTTCATCTTATAAATAATATACAGACTGATTTTCAGGTAAAGCGATAGGTCTTCCGGATCAATTTTTAGCATTTAAAGAAGGTAGTAAAGGTGGAGGAGTTATACAGGTAAGTTTAGAAATAAACTTTCTTCCCAAAATGTTTGTTGTTGTTATATTTTACAGACATCCGCTAGTGAATGTGTTCTAGTCTCAATGTTGGCTGCACGAGCTCAAGCGATCAAAAGACTGAAACAACAACATCCTTTCGTTGAAGAAGGATTACTTTTGTCGAAACTCATGGCGTACTGTTCCAGAGAAGCACATTCATGTGTCGAAAAGGCCGCTATGATTTGCTTTGTTAAACTGAGGATATTAGAACCAGATGAAAAATCTTCTTTGAGGGGAAAAACGCTTTTGATGGTAAGTGTTGTACCTACTGTTAATCTTTATCATGTATGACATCACAGGAGGAAATAGTTTGGTCCATTTTGGAATGCTGCTGATTCCAATAGGCATATTTTTGTACCAAATTTTTTTTTCCAATAATTTTAAAAATAGTAGTATGACAAACATCTTTGTTTCTTTCCAACCATTTGCTACAGGCCAAGGCTTCTACATCTACTTGTGTGGTTTTTGAAAATGTGGGTCTGTATTCGATACGTTCCGTAAATTCTTCTTTTAGGTCTAATTCTTGATTGAAATAATGTAGATACTTGTACATTGTACAGTAGTTCACTGCTTGTTTGCTTCGCCAGGCAAGTTCAAATGAGAATAAGTTTTTTTCTGTAGGCCGCCTGGAGTGTCTTTGTCATGAAATTTCATCATTTCCAATAACTCTTGTGTAATTCTAGTGGCTTTCGAACGGGCTGATTTGAAAACAATATCGCAAATGATAGTACTTTTCTTGTAGCATCTGCGCCGTGGTGTTCCGTGTTCTTTTGATACTCGACTCTTTGTAGTTCACTCTGTTTTTGTCATATTGTTAGAATAGTCTTCCATAATGTTTGGTAATTCTTTGGCTGGAGCTTTGGTGGTATATATAGATCCCCTTTATGACATTTATTGTGCTGTTATTCCAAAATAATTTAAAGCTTTTACCAAAAAGTTGTCAACAACACCACAATCTTTATAATGTATATGTATCAATAATTAATTTAAAATGCAGGTACCACGTCATTCCTAGTTTTTTTTTCATACAACTGACGCTTTTAGGTGTATATAGGGTGGGCAGTTTTCATTAGAATGCTCTGTACAAATATTTAATATTAAATATATCTCCATTTTTCTGTGTAAGTATTTTTTATCGACAACTTTTTCCCTGGTTTCTCATTAAAAATATAGCGAGATATGAAAATACCAGTTTGAACGCCTATTGCTAACAGACAGCATCCTTTTGTTTGCGTAAATTTTCCGATTCCGAACGATGATATCAATTGGTGAGAAAATATGAAAATTAATTTTCCCAAGATTTAATGAAAAGAAAAAAAATTTCTTTGTCACTGAAGTGGAGTTTAGTAATCGAATATAATTTCTGGTATAGTTCTTCTAAAGTCAGTTTATTGTCTTAAAAGTAAAGTTGTCATATATAGTTTCTAAAATTGTTAGGCTCACTATACAACTCCAATATTTGACATAACGTAACGATATGGGCGATCAGTTATTGATTACTATAGCTATTTGTGTATTAAGAGCGGAAAGTGATACTTTCCGCTTGAGGCAGAGAGAATCTGCCGAAAGCGGCAACGCACTTTCTGCTCGAATTGCACACAAGATTTTTTCTACGATCACCATATTTTTAAACAAATAATTAAAAAAAACATGAAAAGTACACTTTATTAGAATGTGATGTTGAAAACATCTAACAATTATTATTTTCGTATTTACCTCTGGATTTAGTTGGCAGAAGATTAAGAGTAATATTTTTAGCAAAATCTGCTATATCTGGAGGTGTGCTTGAAAATTCACTGTCACTATCCATTTTTCAAATAGCTATTTATAAACAGACAACTTTTTTTATAAACTAAAAATGAAATAATGACGTTTCATTAATTCCATAGTCTACTATTTTCACAAAATAGTAGGTAGGTACTTAAATATGCAATCACTGTTGCATCTAGGTGTATAATGCATTGCCTAACTTCTGACTGTTATATTTCTACTACGTAAACTTGTCCGTATAAATCAATACTATGAAAATAGGAATCTGCAAAAACGATCAAGAAAATTGTCAATCTTAACAACGTTATATTTGTAATAAGTTGTAAATATTAATTTTTATCTTGAACTAAGAAATAAATCCTTCACTGTAGTATTGAATCAAAATAATATCAATGTATGGGGTTTAAATTATTTTATAATTTCAATAAAATTAAACATATAAAATATACACCTCCATCTATTTGTTGGTAGCGTAACCTGCAGCGTTGTAAATCCAGTAACTTGTATAAATTGTAGATGTCAGTCAAATTACATAGGAATATTTATTAATTTCGATCGAAATATCTTCAAATATTAATATTTCAACTAAAATATTCGGACTGCTCTACATTTTGTTTTAATATATCTATTATTTACTACCTTTCTTTAGTTTATTGTAAATGAAAACAGGTGAGCGGAAAAGTACGCTCTAGAGCGTAAATAATGCCAATTATGACAGATCGCGGAAAGCATCAACTTTGCGGTTAGATTTGAGTGTGCAAAAGTCTACTTTGGGTAGTGATCGTAGGAAAATGATTTTATTTGTGCTTTCATAATTTTTCTAGGCAATGGAAGAAGACGAAACGATGGGTTTGATTCCTTTTTTCGTTTCAACAACTTTAGGTACAACATCTTGTTGTGCTTTTGATAATTTGGACGAAATAGGACAAGTATGTCAAAAGTTCCCGTGTATATGGTTACATGTCGATGCAGCTTATGCAGGAGGAGCGATGATATGTCCTGAGTTGAAGTATCTTCTAAAAGGCATAGAATATGCTGATTCTTTTAACACCAATCCAAATAAATGGTTGTTGACTAATTTTGACTGTTCTACTTATTGGGTAAGTAGATTTTTGTCATAATAGGGTACAAGCATACATTTTGCTATTGGTGGGAATTGACGCTTTATCGGGTCTCCTAACACCTTGCATATATGCCTGTTTTTTCAAAAAAATATAAACTTCACTTTTAAAACGACTTTAAAAATCATAAAATTTGAAAGTCCGCCAAAACGCACTTTACGTCATAAAGATTGCTGCCCCATGGTGTGACGTCATATGTTTACGTTCTTATTCGTGTATCACGCTCTGAGTTCTTGTGACCTAATTTGTTTCTGGAAGCTTTAAAAATGGATAAAGCCGAAAAAAAACCTTGTATTTCAAGTATTGCATTGTTCCAGTGTGTAAATCAACGTCTATTAAAACTCCAGACAAAATATTTGTTACTTTACCTGGTGGCGCAAGCAAAAATACACTTAAGAGCATTAATTTTGTTTGTGAAGACCATTTTAATGTAAGTACCTACTTCTATGCTGGTAATTTTTATTCTTAAATAGTTTGAGGTTTTGTACCTATATGTCTAGGAATCAACAATAAAAACATCATTATTTTCTTACGACCACACATCGAAATATGGTTGGTATATATTATATAAATAATACATAGTTTAAATCGTACTTACGATAATGCTTCAACTCCTCTTATTTCCTCTGCACTAAAGCAGCTGTTTGACTTCATAAATTCAAGCAGCATAAACGAGTCTATTTTGGGCAAGTTATCAGTTTGTGCTTTTACAAAACCTTCGCTAGTCATATCTTTACTCACAAAATATGAAAGAATCGTCACTGAACACTGAACTAGTAAATAAAATATATTCTACCAAAAGTTTTAAAATACCCTCGGAAATATCGAATATTTATGTCCACTTTTCACTTTACGTTGACTTTTAAGAAATAAAAAAAAAGCACACACAAACACGTAATGGTCTCAAACAAACATATAAATGATATTTTTACGTCGATGAAGCAATTAATAGTTGATTAAAATACAATATAAACAGACAACTACACATAACCTAATGCAATACCGGCCATATTGACATAAGTAAACACAAGAGATATGACATCACACGTATCATCGGTAGCGTTCGGAAATCCTCGAGCTGTGGTCGGAAAGTGCATTGAAATTTGAATTTTATTTTAAAATTTGGGAGTAATTTTCAATGGAAACTGGTTTATTTCCTATTATTAGTAATTTTTGATATCATATTTAGATACTATTATAAAGTAATATCCAAGCAAAATATGCGTGTACTTTATTACCAAATATTCAGTCTGCTTCTGAACTGAGCATTCTGGAATGATACATGTTTATTCTCAGGTTAGAGACCGCTTGCGGCTAACTTCAGCTCTGGTAGTGGATCCTTTGTATCTGCAGCACGGGTATTCTGATGCTACTATAGATTATAGACATTGGGGAGTGCCGTTGAGTAGAAGATTTAGATCTTTGAAAATATGGTTCGTTCTAAGAAGCTATGGTATCACCGGGCTACAAAAATATATAAGGAATCATATAAAATTAGCACACAGGTTCGAAGAGCACGTCGTTAGAGATAGAAGGTTTGAATTGTGTAATGAAGTTAAAGTAAGTCATTTTCTTTCGGTTTTTCTTTTCTGTAAAATGTTTCATTTTCTTTTTAGTTAGGTTTAGTATGTTTTCGATTGAAAGGAAATGATAAATTGAATGAAAAATTATTGAGCAATATAAATGCATCTGGTAAATTACACATGGTTCCTTCTAATGTAAACGATAAGTATGTGATTCGGTTTTGCGTCGTTGCAGCCAACGCTGACGAAGATGACATAGGTAAGTACAAAATCCACCGTTCTAAACTAATTCTTAATCGGTTCTAAACTAATTCTAGAACGGTACTAGAAATATTCTAGAACTAGTTCTGTGAATCTCTTCTTCCTGGCTTTTGCCCGAGCAAAATCAGCAACTATGTCATCGTAATCAATTTCTTAAACTAGTTGAGCTTCAATAGACAGTAATGCCAAAGCATTAAGTCTGTCTTGGCCCATACTTGCGCGTAAATAGAGACTTTTAGCTTGTCTTAAATTTCTCACGTATCCGTATGCGTAACGAACTGCGCATGTGTAGACCCGTTACGTCTCAGCCGATACGATGAGTTGAACGTATTGTTACGTACCCTACTCCGTATACTTAAATGTATCCCTATCCCGACCAAAGTCAGTATTCCGTGCTATTTGTGCTATATTACATCATCTTTCTCGTCTAGCAGCAATGGATTATTTAATATTGCCCCCATTTTACGTTTTACAAAAATATAAAAGGGTAAAATAAAAAACTTTGAGGTTAGAAAATAAGAAACAGAACGAAGCGATACGTTTTCTGCTAAAAAGGCTTTCTTGACAATTTCTTTACGTCAACATAACTCCAATACGGATACGTGTAAAAACTTATGACCAGCCAAAAGTGTCTAATAAGATTTAACCCTTTTCAAGGTGGAAAAAGATTAAATTGCAATATATTTTAAACGCGTTGTTCAATTTTGATCCGGTTGGCGGCACTCGACACAGTTTTTTGAGCACAAAAAACATATGTGAAGTTTAAAATCGATTGGTTCAGAAATTTCAAAGTTATTTAAAGAAAACGGAAAATTTTTTTTTTTCAATTTTTATTTTTTGAATATCTTTGAAACCGCTCGACCGATTGACTCAAAAAACTAATCAGATCTAAGTCTTGGTGAACCCATTCGAACACCGTGTCACGGGTCTCAATCGGTTGATTCGTTCTTGAGATATCGTACGACAAAAATTTTGCTTACAACGCTGAAACTACTCAGAATATCTTCCTAGGACCTCAAAACGTGAAGATCCGATGAGAACGAGATTTTTGAAAATCGAGGTGAAAACAATAACTTCCCTATTTTTTTTATATCTTCGATTTTCAAAGAAAAAGCGGGAAGTTAAAAACCAATAAGTGATTTCAAATGCTTTATATATGTAAGAGTAATCTCATCAAAGATACAAAAGTGAAAAGTCATTTAGTAATTCGCAAAGAAGCTTATCAATTCGATTGTTTCTTTTTAATAACGTTATTAGTCCATAGAAAATTTTTAATAAATTCAACAAAAACAGCCAATTTAAAAATAAAGGTTTGGTATATATTTCTTCGGCTCTTAAATTTTAACGTTCTGAAAATTTTGTCGCCCCCCATATCGTGCCGCCCTAGGCCCGGGCCTCACGGGCCTATGCGTTAATCACTGGAATAGCATAAATCTTATTAAAATATTATATTTTGTTAAGACTACGCTTGGGAGGTTATAAAAGAATTTGCTGAAGAGTTATTAGAAGCTGCCATACTAGAAAAAGACACGGTAAGTATAAAATTAAAAGTTTCCTTTGATTTTACTAGTTTTAAAATTAAAATTCATTTATGTGACATTTGACAATGTTACATGAACGTCTAATATCCGTTTTGATTTCTACATAACACTTAAATAGTTTATTGTTATAGCTTTTTATTAACGTCCGCTTCAATTTGATTATAATTATGATTCAACATAAATTTTTTGCTCTCCTATAATACACAGAATTTGTTAATACTTATTAATTTGCGTAGTTTGCTTTGATGAAATAAACGATCGAAAAAGATTCCTTTTTTGCTCTAGGCAACTTTACTTACAGCAGGACTGAGTAATACAACCTGCCAAGTTATATCCCCACATAATATCTAATACTTCACTTCATAAGATTGTCTTTTCAAAGAAATCAAAGAAAAAATATTATTCTGGTATTTTTCCTGAAATAATAGTATCATGAAAATCAGTTACTTTTGTTACAGAATAATTACTAACAAATTTTACCATAGTACCAACTGCGATGATTATTTTTAAAACCTAAATTGCTACTTATAAGAAAAATAAATATACCGGAGTGGCGCAGCATTTTCTTGGTAATTGCGTAATATTGTCTTGAATTCGCAGATTCACACCATTTTATAATTTGTTTATTTTTCCTTCTAAGTACCTGTTTCTCACACACCAGCTTGCGAACATATTTCAAAGATATTTACAAAAATGAAGTCATCACTATCGCAAGGATACATTTGAATTGAAACATTAAAAAGTATACAGTGAACATGAAAAAAAAGTTTCTACACTACGTCGATAGGAAATGAAAAGAAATGGATGAAAGAGAAATGTGAGAGTATTGAGTGAGAGGAAAAGAATCAGTAGGACAGTGCAGTGACGTCCAGCCTTTAACTGGGGGTTGCCAACCCAAAACGGAGCCTCGGGTGCTTGCAAATATCGATATTTGTAAAGTTCATGTCCGATTGGCTGAAAGTTGATTTCATGTCAATAATGTCAAAGGGGGACTTGGGCCCAAGACATTTTTTTACAAAATACTTCAATTTAAAGCAATAAAATTGTTTATTTTCTAACAAAATCCCTCAATGTTAAAGTATGTATTAACCAAACTAAAAAAAAAGACAATAAAAAGTAACCACTTTGATGTGCTAATGGGCAATTAACTGTTTTTTTTCCGGTTTTTTCCAACTAAATACATATCGACCAACCATTATTATCAGGATTTTAATTAAATACAAATATTAAATTTTATAAAATAATTTTTAAATAAACATAGCGAAAGCATATTTTCCAAATTGGATTACCAGAAAAGGTTGCACAATCAAGGTAAAATATTGCTCAATATTTTTACCATTTTTACGAATTTCCAAGTCCATATTTTTCAGGAATTGCAAGACGAGGTATTCGATCTTTTGGAAAGAAAGAAAAAAGAAACTTTGGCTCATAAACGTAGCTTCTTTGTACGTATGGTCAGTGATCCTAAAATTTACAATCCCTCTATAGCCAAATCACTGCCGTCTAGTAGAAGACACGTCACCGAAACTGCTGACTCGCCTATGTCACCAGATGGGAACATTACCATTGAACCTCCTTCGTAAGTTCCTTCTCATTTTTTTTTAAATAATTTCGACTGTTCTTAATGAGGTTATATTTTTTTAATATCATCCTCATTTCACATATTTATTGACATTAAAATAATTTCTCTTTGTGTATCTTTTAACTTCTATTAAGGTGTAGATGTGTAGGTGTCCAAAAAAAGCAATAGAAAGTACGAAAAAGTTAAATCGGGCATATCGATTGAGAAATTTTTATTTTAAATAGTAAGGAATACTATCGGTGAATTCTTGAAGAATATTTTGGCTTTATTTTGCACACCAAATGCCATCAAAGCAGGGCCGGAGCTTGAGTTGGAAAGGCCCCGGGGCAAAAGACAATTTGGGGCCCTATATTAAAATAACTTGTTATGATAATATCGTATAAATATTGAGTAAGAACGACAGTTTTCTGTTAATGACGATATTTATTGTTCACAACTTGTAGAAACAGTTATTATAATCTGCAGGCAATATCCTACATGAAGAATGATTGCAAATGCTCTTATGACATTTTGTTACAAACGCAGAAACTTGAAACTGAAAACACTTTTTTCTAGATTCTACAGAAGAAAATTTGTTTATTACCTTATTAAAGTCAATCTTGCGCGCTCTTTGATTTTCAATGGACAGTAGCGCTACATTACTAAGTCTATTTTGTCCCATTGAGGTACGCAAGTAGTTTTTGATTAACTTTAATTTAGAGAAAGTCCGTTCAGCTTTCGCAGTAGTGATAGGGACAGTTAGAAACATCAGAAGTGCTGTGCACACATCTGGATAACAGGACGACAATGACGCATTTTGAATGATCAAGAAACGGGCTAGCTCTTTGACATCTTTCATTGAATTGATTTCGTTTGAAAATGTTGACCGTACAGAAAGCAACTGAGAGGTAAAGGAAAGTGACACACCATTCGAAAAGGTTTTGGAAAACAAATCAGCTTCTTGCTCCAACTCGCTCTTGGATGAATTTGTAAGATACTGAGGTTGCAGGAATTTATAAGTTTTCAGAAACAACAAACCTATATTCAAGTTGCGATATTATTGTATCTATCATTGGGTAGAAAACATTACTGGTTTCCAGTGAAGGATTTACAAATTTTCAAGGTATAGGCTGAACATTTTTTGCCGCCCTTGCCTCAACAATTGTCATATCAAAGGTACATTATTTTTACAATGCAACAATTTCGTTGTAATTGCACGAAAAATAATTCTTCGGTTTATTTTTGAGGTAATCGAAGCTCAATCATGTATGGGCTCGGTAATGGGGTATTCAGTAAAGTATTCATTATATTCGAATAAAAATCGAAAAATTATGTACAAACCGTCCAGTTCGTAGCCTTCAACCAGTGGTAGGACTGGCATGTATGGGCTGATAGTGGGAATAAGAGGGGCATATTTTTTACAATTTCGCTCTTTTCACTCATAAAATGTGGGCAAAGGGCGCAGAGGCGAGAGGCCGATTACTGGTTGAGGGGCGGCGAACTAGCTGTTTTACTCTGTCTAGAATATGGAAGTTTGCAATTCTCGGAATGTGCAATGACAAGTAAGAGAGAAAAGTCATCGACAAAATTTGTTGCAGACTTCTATCTGTAAGACATCAGAAGACCGTCATAGAAAAATCTTTTTGATTTCTATGAGGTAAAAGAAAATCGTTCCCCAAATTTGCCGCCCTAGGCTCGAGCCTACTCAGCCTGCTGGTAAATCCGCCACTGCTGGTTTCTTTATAAAAAATCATACACTTGAGGAAGAAGCGATTTTTCAGGCAAAAACTTTTTCCAATCATGTGCACTAAACTGCACATTTACATTTACCCATTCAAAGTGAGACTACTAAATGTACATTTTTTTCCATATCACTCGTTCCTGTTTTCGACAGCCACTCAGCCATTTTTTGAGTGCTTTTAGCAGCTTCGTCAATTTTCCTTTGTTTTTCTCGCCTTTTTTGGGCGCCACTTTGATGAGTTCGCTTCATTTTTGGACTGCGTGTTTCATTGCACTTATGAAAAAACTCGTGTGACGCGTGTAACCTCATCAGAGCTATACGCAGCTATACGTAATCTGTAACTACGCAGTTACTACGGTACGAAGCCAGGGTTGCCAACTTTATTATAATAAAAATAGCATTGCTTGTAAAAATAATCGCCGAAATCGCCAGTTGTCATAGAGCGAGTGAAGCAGGCGCCGCAGGCGAAAATTTTGATAATTGGCGATTTTTTTCTCGAATCGGTGATTTTTCTGAATGATAAAAATGACTTATCTTAGTAATTTTGCACTTATCATGCGATCTATATTTTTATGAAAATTTTTCTTGGTACTTACGCATTTTTACCTGAAAAACACGAATTTCATAATATAATAGTGAACATATCTCTAGTTTTCGAAATAATTGATGCCAAAGTTTGAAATTTCACCTTTTATGTATGGCAAATTTTTGGGCAAGTATTGTATCTTCTTAGATCCCAGGACATATTACATACATTTACCATTGTTAATTATGATTTTTGTCTGAGAAAGGCATCATAAATATATTATTTTTCCGCCCAAAATAGCCGGAGAGAATAACGAATATCGCCTAAAAAATAGCCCTTAGCCGAATCATAAATAGAACCGCCTCTCAAGAAAAATAATAGCCCAAATGGCGATTAATCGCCCGGGCTGGCAACCCTGTACGAAGCTCCGAATGAAACACATCGCAAGTCTCGATTCTCGAATAGCTGTAAAGGCAGTGCCTACCAGATATGAACCAATGACGCGGGAAATTTGAAATCTCTTTTTAACATTAAGCCAAACTAGCAAAATCTGAGTCAACTGGTAGGTATGTGTCTTTTTTCAAGTTTGCTTTTGTATAAAATTTTTAAATATGTCCAGAAATGGCTAAATATTTTTCCCTTTTTATTCTCTGCCAGGGGGCCCCCAAGGACGGGGGTCCCTAAAGACGGGCGCCACTAAGGACGGTACCCCGGATGCCCCATTGTAGATCCGGCCCTGCATCAAAGTATTATATTCATTTTCAAGCTTCATCTTTCGAAAATATTGTCATATTTTTAGAGACACCTTGTATACATATGAATTTATTTTTATTGCATATATAATTGCGTGTTACCCGTTAATAAATATACGTTTTTTTATGATAATAAATTTCCATAATTTATTGGAATTAACAGATTTCTCTATTTAGAAATCCTAGGACTAGGCCGGTAAAATTACATTCTTTAAAAAGGTAATAAAGTAAATCGCTACAATGCCTATAGACAAAGACAAAGCTACAAATTTTTCAAGGTCATTATTTCTAGCTTCTCTACATTTCTCTACAAGATAAAAATGTAAATTCACACTTCTGCTCTGCTCAACTAACTGAGAGGGCTTGCTTCTCTTGAGTCTTCCCATCTAATTAGACGAGGAGCCAGAAATTATCATGACCTTGAAAACCTACAGCCAGTTCTTTGTTTGGTAGTTTTTTTTGGTAACCAAAAAACCGTAAGCTACTCTGTAATTTTGTAAAATTAGTGTATTTGCATAAACAAAACTATAAAAACTATATCGTAGCAGCATGCGGAGAGATGCAACTTCGTAAAACACCATTCCACTTTGTTTCTGTTTTCGGGTGGTGTGACCTGGGTCTTTGATTGTTGGTTGTTTTCGTATCAACCTTCGCAGATTTTGACAGTTTCTCCTTTGCCCTTTCCACAAATCTGGCCTTGCTTCAATATTTTCCACTTGACTTTGAAGACTTCATATACCTTTGCAGCCCTGATCTATGTCTCTCACCCTCACAACCTTCCATTGCTTGGTTCCTGTCCTACAGCTTGTTAAATTACCTAGGTCTTTTTATCCTTCCTGTTCTTTAGCTTCAAGAACCTTCTTTTTATCTTCTCACTTTCCTGGCCCTTCGGCGTTGGGACGCGTCCCACGAGCTAGCATAATGAACAGTCCATCCACGCAGAACCCAGATGTTAAGGTAATGATTAAATACGTTGGACCAAAGGAACCCTTTTCGACACTGTCGCCCTGTGCCATTCATATATTTGAAACAGTACCTTGATATTGTGGCCTTAGAAGCTTTTAGATATTTTATATAGTGAACGTGACTTAAATATTTTTTTTAAATAAAATTTCAATGACTGTTACAGAAGTTCTTCTTGGATCAGTTGGCCACTGGCGTTTTTATTTCAAGGTATAGCTGAAGATGGTTCTTCGAGTGACTTGCCACTCAGGTAAAACAATATTATAATAGAAGTAATTAACAAGTATTTATGTCAATTATTATTTTCAAAAAGATTTCGACATCTTGATACGAAAGTAAGGCTGAAGACAACAGGAAAAGGACAAAATGGAGCATCTCCATCTGTTTCACCGGATGGTGAAAATAGTAGATCTCCAAAAAAATCTCCGTCGTCTTCAAGGAGGTCATCTCCAGCTGGATCCTCCTAAGCTAGTCATCTATAGAGATCTATTGACATGTTATGTACTTAGAACTTAAAACGTAGATTATGCTATTGGATTCAAAATCTGTAAGATTTTCGAAAATAAATAATTATATTGAAATTCTTTGTTCATAACCAACCTATCCTTGATTTTAGGGTCAATATTTTCAGTGATAAGGGGGAATGGTAAATTTTTAGCCCTTTCATACATGGTACATTTTACAAAGCATTTTTTAGACTCTAATTTGTTCCCACATGAACACAAACATATCCTTGTTCTCTTTCCCTAGCTTCCTATAACTATTGTTCCATTTAGTTTTTTCCCACAATATATAAAAAATTCACAATTTACGAAACAGATTGTTCGATTATAGAAAACAATGGCACGTGAATATCATTTACTATGACTCAAAGTTTACATTTCTGTACTAAATATATATCAATCCAAACGTTGGAAAATCGTTTGGCAGATCACCAGACACTAACAGATGTCCAAACAAGTAAATTGTTTGATTCACAGGATGAGGGGAAAATAAATAGTTTTTAAATGTTTTACTTATTTATGGGAGTTTAAATACGTTCAGTAGGTGTTGAAATTGTTTTTTTAGGCGAGTAGGAGACGGATAAGTCATTTTTTTTATAAAAATACATGCATTTTATAAGAAACTTTGTGATGCAGATTGTCGTTGCTTAAAAATTAAAAGATCAGAAATTACCTCTGCAACTTAGAACAAGAAGTTATATGGTAGAATTGCATGAAACAAAGTGCTGGAAATTACTTTCTATTTCTCTCATCTCAATATCTACTTTCTAAGCGAAGATACCTGAAAAAATAGGTAGAATAGGGGATCGAGTTTTATACTTAGTAAGTTGAAAGTTTTACCTAATATAGTAGGCGTCAGGATGTCATATATTGTTGACAAACTATTATTGAAAATGTTAATAACAACGTATCTTCGGATCCCAAACAATTTTGGAAATTCATAAACGATAAGAAAAAAAGTTACCGTCTACCTGCCACAATGCACTATAGTTTGTTCAGCCATCCTTTGCCGTTACGTCATACATTGTCCAGTTTGCTCTCTCATTCATTAAATGGATGAGACGAAATTTTGACGTCATTAACGAATTTCTTATCTAAGGTCGACATAAATTTTATCTGTTACTTTTGACAATTCAGTTGTCATATTTTGAAAACAATTCTTAACATATGCCATTGATTATAATTTTGAGGTTGAGTGTAAAATAACATTCAACAAATATAAAAGCGTTTTCGATTATTTACTTTTGGCTGCTAGTAGCAGCTCATAGTGACTGAATTCCGTTCGTTTATTACCGGGCGTGACGCCTAGACTTACCTTCCCCTTGCCCCTCAAGCACATACCGAAAAGTATGAGCTTCAAGCCACGGACATTAAATATTTGACGTTTGTCCGGTTTGACGTTTATTTTAAGGTTAAGATTGTGCCGATTACGATTTAATACGATTTAAACCTTACTAAAAATATCTGAATATGCAAAATTTTATTATCAAAAACATTATAATTTAAAACTGTTCTTCTAACAATACAGGAAATTCATTGGCATTGGCACATGTCAGGTGGTTTTGAGGATCCTAAAAACTCGTGTTCGATTTGCTCAAAAATCGTGACGACTGAGGCGTCACGCACAAGTGCTTGAAGCCCAAATAAACGAAAGCAACATAAGACATACGTAAAACAGCAGAATACGTCACCGATTATGACATAACGGCAAAGGATGGTTGAACAAACTATACAATTATATATCAAGCAATAATTCTAATAACGATATTGTCGATCTTTTTGCTTCATATTTTAGCACAGTATATAGCAATGAACAACCTAATGAGATTCCTGAATATAAAGGTTTGAGTGGATGTGTTGATGTGGTTAGGTATTCATGCGATATTAAGGAAATAATTGAGGGTATTATGTCAGGTCCTAATAAACTTTCATCCGGTCCTGATGGTTTTCCATTGTTTCTTATAAGGAACTGTGTTTTCACTTTGGCCAGAACAATACAATTCCTCTTTAATCTTTCTTTAGACTCTGGTATCTTCCCTGATTTTTGGAAACAGAGTTTCATTACTCCAATCCATAAATCGGGACCTAAAGATGATGTAAGGAATTATAGATCCGACTGCATTTAATCTGAGTTACCTAAATCCTGAATTACTTGACTGCCTTATATCTAGGAAGATGAGTTGGGATACTTGTCATCTAATTAATAAGGAACAACACGGATTTGTGAAAGGTAAATCAACTACCACTAATTTAGTACTGTATAAACATTTTATCCTAAATACATTAGAGAAAAGAGGGCAGGTTGATGCAATATATACCGATTTTATCAAAGCTTTCGATCGTGTTAACCATTTACTTTTATTAACAAAATTGAATGCAATAGGATTTGACGGTTGTATTTTAAGGTGGTTAGGTAATTTTTTGGAAAACCGTACGCAATCTGTACGTTGTGATGGATCTGTATCTACGTCTATCTCCGTTTCATCGGGAGTTCAACAAGGTGCTCACCTAGGTCCAGTGCTGTTCAATCTTTATGTCAGTGATATTGCTGATGCTATATGCAACTGATAAACTTTGATGTTTGCAGATGATCTGAAATTGTTCAAGTGTATAGTCAATGCTATTGACACTATCTTGTTACAGGGTGATTTGGACAATCTTTCAAATTGGTGCAATGTAAACCTGTTGAGGCTTAATCCTACTAAGTGTCAACAAATTTCATTTTTCAGGAAGAACAACCCTATTTCAACATCTTACATGCTGAACAATGCTCCACTTGATCAAGTGAGAAGCGTTAAAGACTTAGGTGTCGTTTTAGATCATAAGTTATTATTTCAATCGCATATTTCTAAGATAGTCGCAAAAGCGAATAAAATGCTGGGTTTTATAATGAGATCATCAAGAGATTTGTCACTGCATTCAATCAAGATTCTATACTGTTCCTTGGTACGTTCAAATGTGGAGTATAATTGTGTAGTGTGGAATCCGTTCCGAATGAATGACGTTAATTTGATCGAAAATGTTCAAATAAAATTTTTGCGTTATGCAGCTTTTAAGATGGGGTTTAGTAAAGGCGCATATCAAAGTAATGCTTTATTAACAGTATTAGATTTAAACACGCTATCACATCGTGGATCTGTTAGTTCTTTAACATTTTTACATGCTTTTATTAATGGTGCAATTAATTGTCCTGATTTATTAGCACTCATTAACTTCAATGTTAATGGTAGAAGAACTAGAAATAGTGAAATACTTAATATTCCATTTCATCCTACGGACTATGGACAAAATGAATCCACCACGAGAGTTCTCAGAATTGCCAATGACATTAATTTTAGTATAAGTCGAACTTTTTACTACCTCAATTCCTACTTTTAAAAAACAGACAAAAATCTTAAATTTTTAACTTCCAATTTTAATTTTCATCATGGGTAATTTAAATTGTAATATTTTGTTTCATATTTTAAATTGTATTTCATTGATTTCCTGTTATATTTTGTGCATTTTATGGTATTGTATTTTTATTATTGCATTTTGTATTCGCCCACTTTTAATCTAATTTTGTATCAAAATGGATGACCGTTAAATAAAAAAAATAAAATAAAATAATTATTATTTATGTAACAAGTAGATGATTATGCCCTGAGGGCGACTGTCTTACAAAGCCAAGGCCTCCATTCCGCTCGAGGGTATATACAGTGTGTACATAAAGTAACGTAACTTGCTAATATTTCGATTTCCGTTAGGCTTACAAAAAAAAAATGTTGAATAAAAGTTTTTTCAAATAATCCATACTATCTGCATAAGTCGATTAGAAGTATACAGGGTGCACCCTTGCTCCAAAATAACTTATTAACTTAATTTTTTAAATAGTACACCATGTATATATTTTCAGTTTTTGATAATTTTTTAAATTACAAATACATCCGTCAAGACTGCATATATCTACCTTTCATAATTCCAAAGTTACATTAATTGAATCTAAAATTATAAAACAATTGTTTATGTCAAAAATGTAATAGGTTCTTCTGTCATTAATTGTTTACATATGTCATGAATTATTTGTCATATTAGTGAAAGGCGTTAGTTGTGAAAAAGTAGTTGCTTTTCAAATTTAAGTATGTTTACCGAACAAGAAAGAATAATGATTCTTATGATGAGAGGTTACGGTGATCGTAAAAGAACTTATGATGAGGTAGCTCACTTATTTAATGATACGTATCCAAATCGTAACCAAATTACCAAAACCGCAGTTTGGAGGATTGTGAAACTTTTTGAAGAAGTGGGTTCAACTAAAAATCGTCCTAAAACTGGCCGACCAAAGACCGTAACTAATGATGAAAAATCCTTGGACATTATGCAAAGTTTTGTAGAAAATCCGTCAACATCCATTAGGAAAACTGCATTAGAACATGATGTTAGTGTGGGATCCGTCTGTAATATTATTAAGAAGAATAAGTTTCATCCTTATAAAGTGACTCTATTACAAGAGTTATCTGAAGATGATTATGACCGCAGAATAGAATTTTGTGAAACTATAATGCGAAAAGTAGATGCTGTCCCTCATTTCACAAGTAAGATAGTATTTTCCG
>CAJUYG010000916.1:91038-136618 GCA_910591675.1 Galerucella calmariensis | reverse complement strand
GAAGTAAAAATGGAGGTTAAAAAAGGAACAATGAACACACCAAAAAATTTTAACCTGCCAAAATTAGAAATAAAAAAGTTTGACGGAAATGTCAAGAATTGGATCATTTTTTGTGGTCAATTTCGAAAAATAGATGGAGATCCATTTGCCAAATGAAGACAAATTTCAGTACCTCATCCAATCCACCGAAGAAAACTCGCCAGCCCGAAATTTGATAGAAAGTTTCCCACCCTCAGCAACCAACTATAAGCTTGCCATCGACCAACTCAAAACTAGGTTTGCACGAGACGAAGTTTTAATTCAGGTTTATGTAAGAGAACTTTTAAGCCTAGTTTTAAATCAACATATTTCACCAGAAAAAACAGGTATGGCCTTATCTACTTTGTATGATAAATTAGAGACACAGCTCAGGGCGCTGAAAACATTGGGTGTGACTAGTGATAAATACGCCGCAATGCTTTTACCATTGGTTGAGTCAGCTATACCACACGAATTGCTAAAAATTTGGGAACGAAACCGTTTAACTAATGATAAATTTATCAATGAATTACAGGGTCTTTTGCAGTTCCTAAAAGCCGAAGTGGAAGCAGACGAGCGAATAAAGCTTGCACAAACCAGTTTTTCTTTGAACAATGGAGTCAAAATGGGTACGGATAGGTGATCTGTAGAAATGTTGCATGTAAAAAATACTTTCCACAAAGGTAAGCCCAATTTTCCTTGCATATTTTGCGATACAAACACTCGTAACAGTCAGTCAATCATAAGAGCACAAAAAATGACATTGGAACAGAAAAAGACAGCAGTAGCAAAGAAAAGAGGTTGTTTCTCGTGTCTGAAACCCAATCATAGTTTCAGAACTTGCAAATATACAGTTGAATGTATAAAATGCGCGCGAAAACATCACACTCTTATGTGTCCTGATCTGCATGAGAAGGAGAAAGAAAATAACGGAAATAGGCAGGAAAAAATTGAGCAAACGATGACAACGGTGAATTCAGAAACTTTGCTTCAAACAATTAATGTCAAAATTGTTTCTGATAATAATAGATATAAAACAGTAAGGGCTCTGCTAGATACCGGCTCACAGCGTTCGTATATTTCATCAAAATGCGCTGAAGAGTTAGGGCTTATTGAAATCGGTGAGGAAAATATTGTTCAGGGAATGTTTGGCGGCTTGCGAAGTGATCCATAAATTCATAGATTATTTAAAGCAAATGTTCAAAATTTAGAAGAACTTTTTAACATTGGTCTGTCTTTGCTTGAACAGAATAAAATATGTCATTATATACCAAAGCTAAACGATATAAATATCATTAAAGAGTTGAAATCAAAAAACATAGTGATAAACGACATTGCTTCTAACAATTTTGAAATAAATTTATTAATAGGAGCAGATATTTTCGGAAAAATTCTTACAGGAAACATATTGAAATTAAATGATTCTCTAGTAGCTGTAGGTACAAATTTTGGTTGGACCCTAATGGGCCAACAAAGCTGTATAAAAAACAATTTGTTTGTCTCTACTTATTTTTCTGATTCTTCTTTGGCAAATTTATGGAATTTAGACGTGTTGGGCATAAAAGAACCAGCAGAGAAAAAATGCCAGGAAGAATTGGAGATTCAGACACTGGAAAAATTCGTGGAGAGCACCAGAATGAATGAAGAAAACAGGTACGAGGTGTCTCTACCATGGGTCGACGGTTTTCCCAATATTACGTCAAATTTTAAACTTGCGGAAAATCGATTATTTTCAAATACAAAGCGTTCACTGTCAATGAATAAATTTAAGGATTATGACAAAATATTTAATGAATGGGAACAAATGGGAATTATCGAAGAAGTCGAGCTAGATGAATATGAGAATGAAGATGGACACCACTACTTGGCGCATCATGCGGTCATAAAGAAAGCAAGTTGCACAACAAAAATAATGCCAGTATTTGATGCGTCACAAAAAGATAAGAACGGTAATTCTCTTAACGATCTACTAGAAAAGGGTCCTTATATGATAGAGCTAGTTATTCCACTTATTCTAAAATTTAGATTACATAAAATAGGGGTAACAGCAGATATCGCAAAAGCATTTTTACAAATTAGTATTAAAGAAGAAGATAGGAATTATTTGCGTTTTATTTGGTGGAAACCTTACGAACAACGACAAATTAAAATATTTAGACATTGCAGGGTTGTTTTCGGGTTAAAACCTAGTCCGTTTCTTTTAGCAGCTACACTAAATTTACATTTGAAAAACGAGACAAAATTTAGAGAAACAGCAGAACAACTTTTAAATGCATTTTATGTTGACAACTGTGTTTATAGCGTCAAAAACGAAAAGGTTTTGGAAAAATGTATGGGGGAGTCAAAAGATATCTTGACAAGAGCAAACTTTGATTTAAGGGGGTGGACTTATAACGAACCAAATAATGATAGTTTAGTACACCAGGAAAACAAGGAAACTAAAGTCATTTCTATTCTAGGGATACAATGGAACTTTGCAAGCGACATTTTAAAATGCGAAATTAAAAATTTGGGTTCACTTGAAGACATTCCTAGAACAAAAAGGGGTATTTTATCAGCAACTCAGCGAGTTTTTGACCCCATTGGTTTCATAGCTCCTTTTACATTGTTACCAAAGCTTATGTTACAGGAAACCTGGAGCTTGAAACTTACGTGGGATGAAAAATTGCCTGAGGATTTAAAAAAACGATTTGAAAATTGGTTTAATAGTGTAGATCTTTTAAGTTTTTGTAGTATTCCTAGATATTTGATAAATAATGTAGAATATGAAGAAATGATAACACAAAAATCTCTTCACGTTTTTGTAGACGCATCAAAGTTGTCTTATGCGGCTTGTGTTTTCCTTAGGTTTGAGAATCAAAATTCAGTTTTTATTAGGCTTTTGTTAGCAAAAACTAGGTTAAGTCCCATAAAATCAGTTACTTTACCTAGACTCGAATTAATGGCTGCTTTAATAGGAGTAAGACTAGTCGAAACGGTTAAAGAAGTAGAAGATTTCAAAAACCTGGAAACTACTTACTGGAGCGATTCCATGATCGTTTTGACCTGGATAAAAACAAAGGGGTTGTGGAATACCTTTGTTGGAAATAGGATCAAAGAAATAAGGAAATATAGCAGAGCAGATGAATGGTGTCACGTACCGGGAGAAATGAATTCTGCCGACGTTTTATCACGTGGTTGCAGTGGAAAGCAGCTTATGGAGAAAAAATGGTGGCAAGGTCCAGAATGGCTAAAAGAAAGTAAAGAAAAATGGCCAAAAGGGAAAATATATGCTACAGAAGATGAAATTGAGAAAGAACAAGAAAATGTCATATGCTCAAATTTAGTAGAAACTTCAGTAGATGAAGTATTTTGGCAGAAAGTAAACCAAGTTTCAGAATATGACAAAATTAAAAGAATTATTGGATGGATTTTGAGATATGGTAATAATTCAAAAAACAAATTAAGTAAAAAGTGCCTTGAAGCAAAACGAAGAAACAAATACGTACATCTTAGCACAGAAGAACTTGAAAGAGCAGAAACATATCTTTTAAGAATAGTGCAAAGGAAAGATTTAGGTAAAAATCTGAAAGGAATGCGTAAATTTGAGTATTTTAAAGACAATAATGGGATTTTAAGAATAAAAACAAGACTAGAATTTGGCGATTTTACTGAAAATTTTAAATACCCGATTATCCTTCCAAGTAAAAATGAGATTGTTAAGAAAATTATTATAGAAGAACACGAAAATAGCTGTCATGCAGGACCAAAAGTTTTATTGCGAGTCATCCGAGAAAAGTTTTGGTTACTGAAAGCCCGTAAAACGATAAATTCCATAATATTTGCCTGTGTAAATTGTGAAAGACATACATCTAAGCCACTTGAAACTCCTTTTGCGCCTCTACCTGCAAACAGAACAAATGACTCTGGGGTTTTTGAAATTGTGGGTGTTGATTTAGCAGGACCCTTACTGCTAAAAGATGGCAGCAAAGTATGGATTGTATTATTTACATGCAACATTTCTACAGAGCAGTTCATCTTGAGCTAGTTAAATCACTTTCAACAGAAGCATTTTTGTATTCATTACGACGCTTCATCAGTAGACGTGGTAGACCAAACACTATTTATTCAGACAACGGGACAAACTTTCGTGGCAGTGATAATTTGTTTAAAAAATTAAATTGGAAGGAAATTGGAAATTTTTCAGGTCTTAAAAGAATTAAATGGATATTTAATCCACCTTCGGCTTCGTGGTGGGGCGGATGGTGGGAGAGATTAGTACGGGTTGTAAAAGAACTGTTGCGTCGATCTTTGGGAAAAGCATCGCTCTATTACGTTGAACTATACACTGTACTATGCGATGTAGAAGCAGTAATTAATGAGCGACCACTCACCTATGTTTCCAGTGCCGATGATTGGGAGATTCTTTGTCCTGCAAGGTTTTTAAGGCACATACAGTCGGCAGGAACAGATTTTTCGGGTGACGTTGTTAATTTGGACCAGGTAGACGAGTTATTTTTAAAAGGGCGTTTCACTTATTTGCAAAATATTCGAAATTTGTTACGTGAGAGATTTAAAAAAGAATATCTTGCAGAGTTAGTTAATAAAGGTCACAGGCAGAAGACAGAGAAAATCAAAGTTGGTGACGTAGCTTTGGTCGGAGTAGACAATCTAAAACGGGTTCTTTGGCCAATGAGAAAAATAATAGAAATTTATGTTGGAAAAGATGGAATAAGTCGTGTTGTGGAAGTAAAAACTAAAAACGGAGTACTAATTCGATCATTCCAAAGAATTTATCCATTGGAATTGGGAACATCGACAAAATCAAGTAGTAAGCAGGTTATCACTGCGGAAAAGGGACAAGAAGTTAATAAAGAGAAGAACCAGAAAACAGAAAAGAAAAGTGAAGAAGAAGTTGGAAGATCGAGGTTTGGTAGGATTCTGAAGGCTCCAGTAAAGTTGGACGAAGAATAAGCTTGGGGCCGGAGAATGTTGGAACACGCTGTGCATCCTTTTACAAGGCTTTTACATAGTAGACTATGTCTTATGTTTTTATTATTACTGTAACTAGAATAATTGATATTGTCAGTTAGTTAGAAGTTGTCAATTAGAAAGGTTAATTTAAAAAGTCACCTTCTCAAAGAATTTATTTCATTTAAAAGAACCGCGAACCCAACAGCAACCTTCCAATCACTTGCGTTTAATCAAACCCTGAAGAGAATCTAATCCTGAAATAAATACATATATTCGCTTTTCAATTGAAATTAAATATCAGAGTAAAATCATGCTCGAACAAGAAAAAAAACGTATACCCGATTTTTGACCTCGAGAAAATCACTTGGTGTCGACGATTCGTTAAGGTGTTTCATTTTAATTGCCAGTCAAAGGTCAAAGGATTTTTATTATATTACTTTACAAGAGGGGTTCTATTTTCAATATATGGGAATGGGAATGATGGAAGGGTAGTGGGTAGCTAGACTCAGAGTCTCAAGGAACAGGGAAGCGAAGAAGGGAGTGTAGTGAGGGAAATTCTGAAGGAGGTGGAGAGGGTAACAGAAGCTAGGGCCGTGAAAGCGAGGAGGGGAGCAAAAACAATTAAGTTGGTGGTGATGACGGGGTGAGGAGGAAAATAGAGGAATTCATTGGGGAAGGGAAAAAGTTGATTAAAGTACATAGTAAGGGGGAAAAACTGGATGAAAATGTTGGTGTTGAGAGCGGAATGGGAATAAGCGGAAGCTTCACTGGGAAAAGAGATGAGAGAGGGCTGGAATAAAGTAACTAACTAGGAGGGCAAGTACTTTGGATGCTTGGTAAAGTGACAAAAGGTAGTGGGATGTAAGGAGAGGAAAGTGAAGGATGTGATTGAATGCTGGCTAAGTAAGAGCGAAAATCACATGGCTTTCCTTTGTAGGGTATGTGGGAAAAGGGGACACATGCCAGGGGAGATAGAATGTAGTAGGGGAAGAAAGGAAGTGGAGAAATACTATGGAGAAAACAAGGGAAAATATGGGAGGTACCCTCTGTGCCTCTTAGGTGGGGTGAGAGGTGTTAAATGGGTGGAAGTGAAGAGTAGAGCGCGCGAAGAAAGAATGTCGGGATGTTACAGATAGATTGGGGGAAATGCAGGATAGCGCATACTATATGGATAAAGTAATGTATATGAGGGGATTGGATGTGGTGAGTGGATGTGAAAAAGCAATGATGGATTATGGACGATACAGGAGAGACAGTTATAGAAGTGGTGGGAGATGGACTGAGGGCGGATCAAGTAAGGAAGGACAACGGGTGGGTGGTACTGAGAATGATGGGCATGGTGGTGTGCAGTGTGTGAATAAGCCCAAATTTTAGCCTGGAAGAATATGAGAGGAGCATGACAGGATTGGAGAAGGATCTGAGGGTGTCGAAGAGAGTAGGAGTATCATAAGTAGATTGGTGACGGGTACTTCAATGATAAGAATACTGTTTGTTGTGGGAAAACGGAGAGGAGATGGGAGATCCTGGAGGAAGTGTTGACATCCAACGGGCCAACAGTGCTGAATGATGGACTACTGTCCATCTTCGTGAGGCGTGACGGAGTCATTAATTGACATAACCGCGTGTGATGAATGGCTGGAAAAAAAAGTGAGTTGTTGGAGGGTGCTGGAGGATGGAGAAAAGCTTGAGCTTAAGAAGGAATGAGGAAGGATGCTGAGAGGAAAAGGAAGGAAGTGGAAGCCCAGAATACTGGGGGAATACTGGAGGAGTAGAAGATTAGACGGTAACGAGTAAACTGGGACGGAACAAGGGAAGAAGTTGAAAGTGAAGGGAAGGAAAATTCGAATGGAGGAGTCTGTGTTACATCTTGGATTGTAGTACTCCTTTGTACTCCTTTATTTCGGCCCACAGTGTACACATAAGACTGATACATTGTAAGTGTTGTGACCTTTTGTATTGGACTTGTTGATTTCATCATATGCCATAGAAAAACTGTCAAATAATATATAAATTAATAAACGTATATTTTCTAAAAGATGGACTCAATTCAGTTCCAATCATCAGTTTAGAACCTTCTCAAAATCATAAAAATAGGCGACGAGTGAAAAAAAAAATATATTCATCCAATTCTCAAGAAACTATAAGAAGATTTCAATTATATTTTCAAATTGACGCTGAACAATTTAAACAACTTATGGCTGTAATGCGTGAGCAGTAGCAAAGTCTCATTAACGATATTAAGAATCAATCACGTCCGGAACAACAGCCCGCAGCATATATTCCTGTGAATTTTTCAAATTCCTTTTGAAAATTTTGATTCCCGCAAAGAAAGATTTTCCTGTTATATTGAACGTTTCGAAAACTATCATAACATGAAAGGAGTCAATGATGAATCGAAAATTGCTCAGCTGCTCTGTGCCTCAATAGGTTCCACACATTATAACAGTTTGGCAGCATTTCTTTTGGTTCTGACAGACCAGTAAAACTTTTAAATTGCAAAGATTTGGTGCAGGTTTTGAAACAAATGCTAATACCAAGGAAGAGTGTCATTGTTTCTCAACATTATTTTCTGAACGTTTACTAAAAAGAAAGACAGACAAATGCCGAATATGCTGCAGCACTTCAACACGATCTTGCAGATTGTGAGTTTTCAACTACATGTACCAGGCCTATCGCAGACATTTTTCTTAGAGCTCAGTTTATTCGTGGGTTGCGTGATGATTGGTTAAGAGAACAAGTTTCACAGTAGAACGTAACATCTTTCTAAGAAATATTTTTAAAGGCAACTGCTCTCGAAGCCTCAAAAATAGAAAGTAAACAACTATCTCAGCATTCCAGTTCGAATCACTCGAATTTCAACACAAGTGGTATTAGATCAATTTCAAATTCTACAAGACATAATCGTTCCAGTTTTCAATCAAATTCTAGAGCACACAGTTCAAAAGTGGAAAACCTCAACGTTTCGAAGTCGATTCAGGTGCAAAGTTTTCTTCACTAAGTGAGAACGATTCCAATAATTTAAATTTTAATGTATTCAAATTTTAATGTACTACATCAAATTAACACCGACATGGAAATATCAGCCCCAGTATATACCATGCAGCACGACAAATCAATCGAAAGTATATTCAATAATTTTTCATCAATATTCCAAGCAAAAGTTGGATGTGTTCCATGAGGACTGAAAGTGACACTTCAACTTAGAAAAAACGCTAATCCCTCGTTTACAAGAGAAAGAAGTGTACCATATGCACTCCGGGAGCTGGTAGACAAAGAACTGGATTCCCTAAAAGCAGATGCTATTATATCATTAGTTCCTACAAGCGACTGGGGTTCACCTTTAGTTGTAATAAAGAAAGCAGATGGAGGTGTTCGATTATGTGTGGATTACAAATGAGGGGTTAACAAAAAACTACTTCAAGCAAATCACCCAATATGTCGCATAGACGATGTCTTAAATAGCCTTCGAATTTCTAAATACTTCTGCAAGCTTGATCTGTATAAAGGTTATCTACATATACAAGTTAATGAAGAAAGCAGTGCGATTCAAACAATTTCAAACCATCGTGGCACTCATCGCATGAATCGTCTCGGATTTGGAATAAAAATGGCTCCATCCGAATTTAATCGCATTCTTTCTCAGCTCCTCAAGGGTCTCACAAAAACGGAATCGTATTTCGATGATGTTATTGTACATGGATTGATCATTGAAGAATGCACTGAAAATCTAAAATCATGTTTGCAAAAACTCATGGATTATGATCTTTTTCTCAACGAAAAAATATGCTCATTCTTTAAAGAACGAATTGAATATCTTGGACATATTGGAGAATTCAACAAAATTTCAAAATCTCCAGTCAAAATACGCGCAATTCAAGATATGCCACGACCATCTAATGTAAACGATGTTAAAATATTCCTAGGTTTAGTCACATACTATTCCAGATTTCTTCCCGATTTTTCCACTATTTCATATCCTCTTCGATGTTTGCTAAGGAAAAATAAACGATGGTTATGGACAGCACGGTGCGAATCAGCGTTTATGCAATTAAATACTGAGCTTTGTAGCAATCGTGTTATTATGCCCTTCGATCCCTGTTTACCTCTTGTTTCAACCACAGATGCAAGTCCCACTGAAATAGCCGCAGTACTCAGCCATACTATAGACGGAGTTGAAAGACCAGTGGCATATGCTTCGCGTTCGCTTACTGTCTCTGAAAGCAACTATAGTCGGCTTGACAGAGAAGCGGTTGCAATTATTTCTGGTGTTAATCACTTCTATAATTGTCTATTTGGAAAGCATTTCCTACTTATCACCGACAATGAGCCAATTTCAAGAATATTCCATCATCATAAAGCACTCCCACAAATGACTTCTTCACGTTTACTTCGTTATTCATCATTTCTCTCAGGTTTCAATTATTTGGTCCAGTTCAAGAGAGGCAAAGAAAATCAAAATGTAGATTGTTTGTCCAGAGCTACAATTCAAAATTCAAATATTTCAACTGATACTCGAATTGGTGATGGAGTGAATCAAATATATATCATCAAGTAATTATCCAAATCTCAAGCGAGAAAGTTACATCCACGATAATTAGAATTGAAACCAAAAACGACCCAGATCTCAGAAGAATTATTCAGAGTTTGAAATATCAATCGATGGATTCAGAATACACATTGATTGACGACATACTTTTTAGGGTGAATAAAATTGTAATCCCAGGAAGCTTAAGATCCAGTATACTTGAAGAACTACATGAAACATATCTGGGAATTACAAAAATGGAACAATTGGCACGCCGTTATGTGTATTGGCCTGGCATTGACCGGGACATCGAACAACTAGTCAAAAATTTTAATAAACTGTGCACTAACAAGATCAAATCCACCGAAGGCACCTGTTGATTCATGGGACTCACCTACAAGTAATTGGGAGAGAATCCACAGAATCCTTTTGAATTATGCTATTTCGTAGTATGCATAGATGCGAAATCAAAATGGGCAGAAGTTAAAATATTGGAGGATGCTCCAAATAGTTCAATGACGATTAGATTACTAGAAAATATGTTTGCAGTACATGGGTATCCGTTGGAAATAGTTTCGGACAATGCATCAATTTTCAGAAGTGAAGAATTTCAAGAATATTGCGAATTCAATGGAATATTCCAAAAATTTATAGATCCAGGACATCCAGCGGCAAATGAACTCGCAGAAAGAAACGTGCAGACTTTAAAGCATATATTGAAAGCGAGTATGGATGACAATACACCCATTCAAGACAAAGTCCAAAACATTTTGTTTCGGTATCGTGCGACACCACTAGTTTGTGGTGAATCTCCTGCCGAATTGTATCTGAATCGGAAGATGCGAATCCGTTTGGATGCAATTTTTCCTTATCGACCTAAAGCCTCACAGATTTTATACAAACCAGTACGTTTATTTCAAGTGGGGGAGATAATCCAGGCTAGGTTTTCATCAATAATAAACACACATGGCAGCTTGGAAATGTCAAAAAGAAACTTGGAAGAAACACTTACACACTACAATAAACTTAATGTATATACACACTAGTTAATGTCTACTAATTTATCTACACTCGGTATAATAATTGTCCTAATTTATCTTCAAAACTATTTATATTCACTATCCGTTCACTCACTGTATACTGAACAACTCCTCGACTCACTCGAAAACCCGCGTATATATATAGTCCTCAGTAATTCTAGACCTTTTTTGAATCTACCGCCTCCTACGCTTCGAGAACAGTCTGGAACATCACCTGTTAGTGAACCTTTCTAGAAAGGTCGTATTCGCCAAAATAAATGTTTAAATCGGCAACTGGATCCATTCCTACACTTTCCGGTCGTATGGAAATAACAGGAAACTGTCTTCATCGGATACTGATAAGGTGGAGAAAAGCTGCAGATTAAAATGTGGACATCGGTATCTTCGAAAATCACTTCTACCATATTCCTACTGACTCGCCAATCCAACTGGTTGCTCTCTATCTTGGGCATCGCTATTTTCCTCACGCTGGATTCCAGCACGTGGTCTCGAAGACTTCGTAGCGCTTCCCACACATTCCGGTAGGTAGATCGATCTTGAAATTCGTTCTTTGTTACCAGATATAAGATGTGTCGTGGGTTGTGTTTGAGTTTCAGTGTCTTGCCAGGGGCTGGAATATGTTATGATAGTTTTCCTGATTGTAAAAACTTCTTTCGAAAGACATATGCCAAACCTCGTGCATTTTTGGTATTGGCTGGGATGCTGTGTGCCAGTGAATAGCATTCCGGGAGCGTGAACAAATCTTGTCGCTGCTCTGTAGTAACTTCAAATCTAGCTTTGCAGGTACCTCCATATGCGCCCATAAATTTTTCGAAGGCAGGGTCAGGGAGTCATGGGAGCCTTTCTCTTGCGATGTGGTCCATTACTCGTAGCACAATTCATACACTTCTTACACCAGTCCTTCACATCGTCGGAGCTATTCATCCAATAAAACCTTTCACGGACTTGCTGAAGGGTTTTCTTCACATCCAGATCACCTCCTGGACTGTCGTGTAACTTCCTCAGTACTTCAGCTATTCTCGATCTCGGGATAACTATTTGTCGTCTATTTTCGGAACCATCATCGTTTTCAAGGATTCGTCACAACCGGCCTTCTTCCAGGACAAGGGAGTCCCACTGAGCCCAATATGACTTCAGATGAAAATCTTGACGATTTTCTTGCTTCCATTGCCGGATCATCTTTAGGTGTGGATCATTCTCTTGATCTTCTCTAATCCTGATGGGTGACCATTCATCATTGCTTACTGTAGTTCTTGAAACTGCAGCTTCCTTAGATTCCATCTTGTTGCAGTGGGAACAGTCTGGTTGGCACGGTCATCTAGACAGGGAGTCGGCATTTTGGTGACTCACACCAGCCCGATGCTTGATGTTGAAATCGTATTCTTGGAGTCGTTCAATCCATCTCTCGATCTGGCCCTCGGGATTCTTGAACTGCATCAACCACTTGAGTGCTGCTCAATCGGTCCGAATTAAAAATTTCTTTCCATAGAGATACTGATAGAAGTGTTCCACAGACTTCACTACCACCAAAAGTTCTCTTCTCGTGACGCAGTGGTTCCGTTCTGGTTTGGAGAGGACTTTACAGAAATATCCCAGCAAGTACTCCTCCAATTCCCACGTTGCTTGCATCAGTGTCAAGAATGGAGTCTCCTTCTGGTAACAGATATCCTAGTATCGGTGCCGTGATTAAATGTCTCTTGAGGGTTTCAAAAGCAGTTTGACAGTCTTCATCCCAATAAAAAGTTCTTGTTTCTTCTGTGACTCGAGTTAGTGGCTTGGCAATATCTCCAAACTTCCTTATGAACTTGATGTTTGTTTGTTGGCTGCGGCCATTGCTTAATGGAAGCAATTTTCTCTTGATCTACTGCAATTCCTTCGTTACTCACAATATGACCCAGATAGTTGACTCGGTTTTGGAATAACTGACATTTCTTCGGGTTTAACATAAGCTGAGCAGCTTGAAGTCGTTCGAATACATCTTGCAAATTCTTCAGGTGTTCCTCGAATGTCTTCCCTAATAATACGATGTCGTCTAAAAAGACCAGGCAAGTTTTCCAAGATAACCCTCTTAATACATTTTCCATTAGTCTTTCAAATGTCGCGGGCGCATTACAGAGCCCAAAGGGCAAGACGTTGAACTTCCATAATCCGGATCCGGTGATGAAAGCAGTTTTCTCTTTGTCTTCTGGGTCCACTTCTACTTGCCAATAACCAGACTTCATATACAAGGTGGAAAACATTTTACTGCCAGACAAAGTGTCTAGCGTATCGTCGATCCGAGGCAGGGAATAGCTGTCCTTTTTTGTCACGTTATTCAGCTGGCGATAGTCTACGCAGAATCTGGTAGTTCCATACTTTTTCATGACGAGCACTACTGGAGACACCCATGGACTAGTAGATGGTTCTATCACTTTTTCTTCCTCCATCTTTTGAATTATTCTTTCAGCTTCTTCTTCCTTCGCTTGTGGTAGCCTCCGAGCCGATTGTTCAATTAGCTTGGCATTATCAGTATCGATTTTGTGTTTGACGGCTGATGTTCTACCAGTCTTTCCTCCTTTTGGTACGAATACGTCTCGATACTGCAATAGGGTTCCTCTCATTTTCCTTTTCTCAGCTCGATTCAAGGATTGGCCAGCTATTGACAACATCTGTTCGAATCTGTCATTGGAATTGCCGGTTTCGTTGTTTGACGAACTATAGACGTCACCGGTATGCAACATCCAATTCTGGTTTCCTTCTTGAGGGTAATTGGGAATAATCGTTAACGTTTATAGCACGTACTGGGATCTCCTTCGCTGACGTAACCAGTCCTTTCCCAATTAGCACTCATTTACCAATCTCTTTGTCGTGGTTCCAAGGTTCCATCATAGCCGATGTACCTTCTTCCATGATTCCCTGTAGCTGCGCTACTATCATGGCTTCGCTTCGTGCAGGAAGAACAGTATCTTCCTGTACAGCTGCCAACACCGCTTCTGCTTTCATGCGGATGAAGGAATACTTCTTCGGAACCCACCTTGATGGTTTGGTTTCTGAAGTCTAACTGGAAACCATGTAAATTCATTACGTCCATTCCCAGAATCACGTCTTCTTCTATGTCAGCTACGATTATCGTATGAGTAAATTTTTCTTCACCAATTCCCAATTGGATTTGCGTCTCTCTATGAACATTGGCACTCTCCCCTGTTGCGGTTCGGAGTCGCAGCCTCGTTGGCAGAAGCTTCTTATATTTCATTGTCTCTGGCCGTATAATGGTTTTAGTTGCTCCTGTATCCACCAGCAGAGTATATTTCCTGCCATTAACTTCGCCATCCACATATACACTGCCATTACGGCATCTGAGAGAGGCTATCAGTATGAGAGGGTCTTTGGAACGATCTTGGGTGGGTGCTGCCACCTCGTGGCCGACCCACTCTAGTTTTCCTGAGGATCTTGGTTTGCCGGGGTCCTAGGGCGCTTACATGAGCTGCGTAGGTGCCCTAGCTCGCCACAATTGCAGCATCTAATCTTCGTCGGCATTCGGTCTACCATGCTTTTTATTAAGTTGACTAACTGGTCAAATCTATCTTCGTCACCCTCTTCTTGAACGGTCCTAACTTTGTTATATCCTGACGCTTTCGTGGCTGCTTCATATTCAAGAGCAGCAGTCAATGCATCGACCAATGTTTTGGGATGGGGTAAAGGAAGCGTCCTCTGCATATCAGGGTCACGTAAGCCAAAATAAAGGACTAAATTCCCAGACATTCCATCACGTTTTCTGGTGCTGATGGAAAAGCAAATCGGACTAGTCGGGCGATATCCACTTCATACTCTTGAAGGGTTTCATCACGTCTCTGCCTTCGATTCTTCATCTGAGATTAGTACAAGTGTTCCAGATGTTTGTGACCATATCGCATGTCCAACCTCTTCTTCAGCTGCTCGAAGTCATCCGTTTCTTCAAGAGTTATCGTCTGAAGAACATCCAAGGCATCTCCCCGAAGCGCGATGGTCAAGTTCACTACCTTCTCCCTGTCTGACCAATTATTTGCTTGAGCAGCAGCTTCAAACTGTTTAACATCTTTCCGTCGAACGTTGGTGCCTTGACTCAAGCAAAACTGCAAATAAATTCTATCTTGGCGAGTGTTTCTGGCTTGCAGGGTTTTATTTGCTCGATCTTTTTTTCTCCTGCTGGCATGTCTTGTGCTCTTGAGTCTGCTATTTTCCTCTTCAACTCCTGGATTTCCTCTTCTTTTGTTGTATTTTTATTCTCAATATCTGATTTTAGGGACGAAATTTTATGTTCGACCTCATTTTCGACAGCGGTAATGTCATTTTTTATTGACAAAATATCGGCAGAAGTATCGTCTTTCATAGTAGAAATCTTCTCGTCCATATTAGCAGAAATGTCGTTATTCATGGTAGAAATATCATTTTTCATGGTAGAAATCTTCTCGTCCATATTAGCAGATCTATCGTCCTTCATAGCAGATATTGACGAGATTATGGTGGAGGACTCGTGATTGAATAAGAATGTTCCTGGATCCAAGTCTTCACTTTCCAGTGCTTTTTCAGTCTTTCGACCAATTCACTCTTCTTCCCGGACGTGTCCAATGTCTACTAATTTATCTACACTCGGTATAATAATTGTCCTAATTTATCTTCAAAACTATTTATATTCACTATCTGTTCACTCACTGTATACTGAACAGCTTCTCGACTCACTCCAAAACCCGCGTATATATAGTATTCCGCAACTCTAGAGCTTCTTTGAATTCACCGCCTTCTAGGCTTCGAGATCAGTCTGGAACCTTACCTGTTAAAGAACCTTTCTAAAAAGGTCGTATTCTCCAAAATTTATAGTTTGCGACAGGACCGGCTTCTGAATCACTGAGTTCGTAACAATATAAAAGATGGGAATCCGAGTTACTATAGACGTCTCACTCGCTCTTAAACGCATTCGTAGTGCTCTCCCACTCATACTTCCGGCTGATAAGTTTTATGTTGAGGGGCGGTTATTAAAATTGGTCTGACTAACGAAATATAACTCTGTTGACGTGGCAACGCCACTTTGTTTTGGTTTTTTGTTCCTCGCCGGCGATATGCCGCCCAAAATGATTTATCTTTCTTTTTGTTGTTGTTTTTCTTTTCGGCAAATTAGCGGTAAGCCGGCCGGCAAGCGGCAAATCAGTAAGACAGTCCACTACTCAATGCAGTCGCTCTGTCGATTGCATTTGCAAATATAAGTATTATGTTATACCATATTTCACTAATGTAATGATGTAAAACCATTTATCTCCGAAGAATAAATACATGTGAATTGTGAATATTGAAACTATTCATTTAAACCACTTCACCTACGACCCCCCCTGTAATCAGTCAATAACACACAGTCGGTATCAATGTAATGACGTCTATTACGCACTGTAAAAAAACGCACAACTGTAAAGTAAATCGCACGGCTTCCCTAGCAACATCTTAGCAACTGTCAATAGACGTATCTATTTTATTCAAAATTACTATTTGAAAACATTAGATATGGCCACGTTTAACTATGAAAAGCCCAAAGGGCTATGTATATGTATTGATTATAATTGAAAAATGGACTTTCGATTATCAACAATATATTAATAATGATTAAACGTTAGTTCTTAAATGTACTTCTTTCATTGGTAATAGAGTAATAGAGATGGAGTTTACCAAGCATCTCTAATTATGTAACTGTTATTTCTCAAGCTTCTTATAAAAAATACAAGTACAAGTAGGTCGTAGATGAAGTATAGTACGTAACTCGTGTTGTAGAGCATTTTACGCACTCACGGAATTAACTTTTCCATTCGTGCGTAAAATGCTCCTTACCACACACGTTACGTAATATACTAATTAACCACCCAAAAGACTCAGTAATAGCGTTGAGTGAAAAATAATCATTCAACGGTAATAGTTGCCTTGAAAACATATTTGGAAGTCAGACATGTAAAAATAAATAAAATTCATTCATTTCTTGTGGAGCTTTAAAGCGTCTGACAAGTGTTTTGATCCATGGAAAGTGACCGACACCTATGATACTACTTTAGAATATTATTCTAAAGCATATAAAAATCAGACATACAAATTTAAGTTAAGTACTCTCATTTTTAGTTACCTTTCTCACCTGATACCTGCCCAGGTGCTCCTAGGCTAGCTCCACAAACACACAGGTATTGAAAGCACACAAGATGCTACCGAGAACCTAGCATTTTATCTATTTAAAAATGTCTTATTTTTAAAAATGTCTTATCGCTCTGGGATCTTGGACTATTAGTGATCATTGACGAATATTCGCGATTTCCTTCTACCTTTTCATGTTCTGATGTGTCAGCAGCGACGGAGATACATGATTCACATAAGCTTTTTACTGTATTCGGAATACCTACATCTATATCTGATGAATTCAAAGGTACTTGAATAAGTTAAACGTGGCGTTAAGTTATAATGAACCTTATAGGCAACCCTCAATAAAATGGCTATGTAGAAAGAAATGATGGTACAATCTGGAAGACTATTATGTTGCCGTTAAGTCCCGTGTGCTAAGGGCCTCTCAAAGAAAATTGTTCTGTCACCTCTTTGTTCTGCCACTAATAAAACTCGGATGTTATGCAGCCGTATTTGAGAGTAACCAGTCGCATGCTTCAGTTAAATTGGTAGCATTAAAAGAGAATGTGTTCCACAGTTAGTTGGCTCTGGCAGCTTAGACAGGGGGTGATGAACTGTGTGTCAGGTTGGTGCGACTTCTTGTCTAGGGAGCTAATAAATAGTGTTGTGTTCATTACGAGATTAATACATAGTACGAGAGCATTGATAGTGCTGAACTGAGTTTGCCAAAAATATTGTTTCCGCCTCAATACTCTTGTAAATCTGGACTAGAAGAATTGATGCAGTACAAGCTGGAATTGTTTTGTTATAACGGTCAGCCAATTCAGGTATACCAGTGTATGAGAATATCCATAATAATGATTAATTTGGTGTTACTATGTGTAAGACATGGCGAAAAAGCTAGGAATTTCGCAGTCGATGGTATGGTAGTAGATAATTCCTGGGTAGATAGGATGGAAAAGAGTTTGCACCAATGTTAACTTTTTTGTTTTGTACTTGATAGTTTGTGAAATAGTGTACAACTCTCTTGTATGAACACCCCACAAAGGAAGAATTAGCAAAGTAATGATGGGCTTCTGTGTTAACTGAGCAGCCAGCACTTTTGGAAGCGTCGGAGTGTAATGTTAAGTCTTAATGGTTGTGATATATAGACCTGAGAAGGGTACATGATCTAGAAAGAAGTCGTGAACGCTGGTTCATTTTTCTTCTTATTTTATTTTATTTTATATTATAAGCTGAATAAACGATCTTTTGTAAACAGTGACCATGGAAGTATTTTTGATGTTATTAGGAAAATCAATAGGTGAATATTTTCGACAAATATCTTAGTAGAGAACGTATGGTGCCATAATATAAAAGACATTACGTACTATGGTTTTGATATGATTTGGACACGCAAATGTTTCTCAGTAATTTGTTATGAACATTCAATACGTTAGGAAAACGTGAAACGTGAGGAGTACTGAAGCAATGTCAATGGTATGTTTGGATGAATAAACGAACAAAATGAGTGGCCGAGTGAGTTAATCGTATAATTAGGAACAGAGGCCATTTGGGGAAACCAAAACTTAAGTACAAAGGAAGTTCTTTATATGTGAGAAGATCAGACGCCAGGTGACGGTTACTTTCCACGCAATTGCAATTGTTATTTTTTTATGCGATAATTTTCAACGTGTCTAGGTGCATTATCGATAATCCAATTTAAAATTTGGAAAAGATTTTAAATAGTATAGATGTGAACCAGCAAAACTTATATTTTCAATTGGTAATAACATAACGTGAAGTAGGTAAAAAACGTCCAAGAACAGCGAAAAAAATGACCGAGCGCTGGAGGGTAACGGATTAAATAGGTAGCGGGGTAGTAGAGGCATACTATACAGTGTGGAACATCCAAATGAAATACATTCTATAACGAATAAATGAGGGTGTGTTGGGAGAAACGCTTGGACACGTCGATTTGTATTTTTAAATTCGAATTTTTTTCAAAAAAAAATTATATAGAGCTCTTATTTTACCTGCAGCCTCTGTATTTCATTTACTTTTTGGATTCTTCATAAAATTCTAGATCTAATTTATGTACAATGTCCGATAGGTCAAAAGAAGGAGATAACTGTTTTAAAAGGAGAATATTTTATTCAACAAATTCGATACATTCCCAACCAATACTTATTTCTCATACGCTTGAAGCAATAGGGCGTTAAGCGATTTTTAGGAACAAGAAACTTCCAAATACACTGAAAAATATTACAATAGAGGAAACTAGCTCAAAAAATTTACATGAATTGAGAATTATCATCATTACACAAGTAGGTGCTAACAACCTACATAGTGGACTAAGAGTCAGTACCTACACCATATCTAGTGCAACTATAACTATTTATAATATTTTTCATTTCCTTTTGAAAAACAATGTTTTTCATGAAAAAATAATGTATTAGTCTTTCAAATCTAAAAGTTGTACAATAATGATCGAGTACGTTGTGATAACGCTAATAATATCTAAATAGGTTTGTCTGTCGATGGTAAAAAAATTAGCAGCGTGTATAACTGGTAGGCAATATCTTGCTTTGATTATTAAAAATTTCAGCTCTTGTTTTTGAAACTTTGTTATGTTTTTTTTTCTCAATCCTTCGTAAGCGGAATCGATACATTTTTTACCTGAAGATGTGACTGCGTCTGATAAAGAAATAATGATTATTCCATAATTCTGAAAAATAAGTTCACTAGTATAAATCACTGATTTGAAGATATTGTTTTGTATTTTTACTTCGATTATTTTTGACGTTTCTCGACACCAATAGAAATTTTCAATTTCAGTAATTCATATAGTTCTAGCCAATCAAAACATTAATATAGTGAGAATTGTTTTAACGACAATTATTCAATGTACATAGATCGGTAGCTCATGACACGTGTAGGCCTCACTATTTTACATGGAAGCTGTTTCTACCATCTAGTTTAATATCAAAAACAATAATTGCCCAGGACTTAAACTCGCTTATCGACGCTACAGGGGACATTGAGAATCCTAGTTGGAGAATTATTAACAAATGAATTATCGCCGTAAAATGTATGCCACCAATGTTTCTAGCATCTACTAAGATAGCAGAATATTTGGCATATATCAGTTAATTGTATATCTTTTTATCAATTTTCAACCCTTGCTCATCCACCCTTAGTGGATATCGTTTGGTTGTATACCATTTTTTTATGATAAATTAGTACCCAAGGAATTCGTTAATTAATTGTTGTAGTTTCGTGAAAATTCTAGGATTTTCAATGTCTCCTGTAGCGTCGATTAGCAAGGGTCTTGGGGAAAAGCCTCATTCTACTTGTTTTTTTCCCATTAAACTCGATGGTGAAAACGTCGTCCATTTAAAATATTGAAGCATACATTAAAAGTGACTTTGATTGTAACGTCAAAAAATATATCGAATACCACGTGAGAGCTCGATAAATTAGATAATAATTCTCCAAGCCATTTCTCAAACCCCCTTCGGGCTCTGCTATTTATTACCTGGCAACAATTTTTCTAAAATATATTTTTATTAATTTGCTATGTATTCTCACTCTCTTGTGATATTAGGTACTACAGAGAAGACAATGAACACAAAATAATGTTACGTTTTATTTATGGCCGTATGCACTTACACTCGCTTAAGCATTAATTTAGTTTCAAATTACTCATCTCAATACTGACAATGTTTAAATACTTACTCAATATTATAAATACGTCATAGCAAAGCTGTAAAGTACTCCGTTCTATAAAATGCCCAGACATTCAAATATTGGTAATAGTGGTTTTAGGCTATAGGGTTTTGTAAGATGTATGCTGTACCAATTTTTTATGATTTATATGGCTGAAAGTTAGGTTTACGCATTGATTACTACAATGTCCGTTATTGCTCGGATATTATTTCAAGTTTTAACATGTATCTTGTGGGAGGGATATGTGGAACTAAGGACATCTAAGACCGGGAAGTCGATAAACATCATTACAAGTCAAGTCAATTTTTATTTTTGGTCAATACTATTAGTTTTATCAATTCAAATTTCATATGTGTCCCAACTAGTAACTCTTCTTTGCAGATCGTGGTTAAAAAAGTTTTTTTCATAATTTTCCCTATGAAATAATATTGATACACTAATACTTAATAACATTCCATATTATTAGTATTTATACATTAATGAATCAATTTTTAACATGAAAAATTATTATTGTTGAACTTATTATTATTATTGTTATTATTAGTTACCTACCCCCACTATATTTATCATTCCGATGTTTTAAAATGTCCAAAATATTATCAAGTAATATGAAAAAATATTTCTACAAATGATACTATGAAATTATTCCGGAATCAAATAAATTCAAATTAAATTTCAAATTTTTATAATGAAAATCTACTTCCCTTGTTCTTCTTCCTCATGCTACCTCATTGCTCTATTCTGATTAATTTAAAAGTCTGATTGGGTCTTTACCATTTCTATATGCTGCAATTTTCCAATCCAATGATTTTGGTTCATTTGACTTATTTTTTCTGTTAAAAAAATTATTCTACATATGGATTCTATTCTATCTGGATGGATGGATGGATGGATATTAAGTTCGCGGATAATAAATTAAGAAAAATGTCATCCGATAAAGAGTTGATAAGACTGTACCCCTCCAGAAATAGGTATTATAATATTCATCAATGTGTTATATTTTTAGATATAAAAAGTATTCATCTAAAATAGATAACATTAACGATCAGTACGATCACATTATTTCAGAGAGCGGGGAGTGAGGGCGGTAGTGAGAGCGGGAAGTAGAGGTGTGTAATATGACACTTTCTAACCTTCAATGACGTTAGTAATGACAGTATTGCATATATGGTTGTAAATAATAGTATATTACGTAACGTGTGTGGTAAGGAGCATTTTACGCACGAATGGAAAAGTTACGCACGTTTCCGCGTAGCGGCGAGTGCGTAATTCCGTGAATGCGTAAAATGCTCTACAACACGAGTTACGTACTATACTTCACTTACGACCTACTTGTACTTGTATTTTTGATAAGAAGCATAAGAAATAACAGTTACATAATTAGAGGTGCTTGGTAAACTCCATCTCTATTACTCAATTACCAATGAAAGAAGCACATTGAAGAACTAACGTTTAATCATTATTAATATATTGTTGATAATCGAAAGTCCATTTTTCAATTATAATCAATACATATACATAGCCCTTTGGGCTTTTCATAGTTAAACGTGGCCATATAAAATGTTTTCAAATAGTAAATTTTGAATAAAATGGTGACGTCTATTGACAGTTGCTAAGATGTTGCTAGGGAAGCCGTGCGATTTACTTTACAGCTGTGCGTTTTTTTTTACAGTGCGTAATAGACGTCATTACATTGATACCGACTGTGTGTTATTGAATGATTACAGGGGGGTCGTAGGTAAATAGTATTACCCACCTCTCTAAGCAGTAAACGAGGGAAACGGAGTATTTTCACAGTGTCGTTTGAAATATATTACTACAAAATGTACTATTACTTCGCATTTACTCGATACTGAACTCAATTCCCACTGATCACACCACCTCTAACAATTTACACTATCAAACGCGCGTTTCGTTAATCAAGGATGACATTCCGTTGGCTATGGTTCATTCAATGCATTCAATAGCCTTTTTGGTGTGCGTCATCCATTGTTAATGTCCTTCAAACACATTACAAAGGAAGAAATGGAGAAAAAAGGCAGGTCTGTGGTTAATCCTAATCAAAATATCACAATAATGAACCGTTTAAATGTATTACAAACGTTAACCCTAATCTTTGACATACAAAAATATAATTGGTTGATGTTTAGATCACGCGGCGCAACATAAAACCAAATCAGCAATGGGGAGTTCAAAATACCATGAAAGAGTACCTTTAGTAGCGGCAATGTGTCTCACGTCTTTTTCCAGTGTCCCACTGACAAAGTGAATATTAATCTTCTTGTTTTATACAGTGTGACTCATTTTCTTTGGAAGCACCTCCGTAAAATCCGCATTTTCCAACCGATTTTGTTTTAATTTTTATTGTTAGATCCAGTATCAAAAACAGTATTTTGGCACACATTTTCATAGCCTAATTACTATTTTCGAGGCCCTATGACTATACCACTGGATTCAGAATCATCACAAATATAAACTGCCAAAATTTCATGAAAAAATTTTCATTAACGACAAAGTTATTACAACATGAATTTGGAAAAAGTTGTATATTCATTATTTTTTTACGTATGTCCAATGATCATTTGTTAATATTCACTAAAGTTGATAGTATATTATGCAAAGATCATGTAATAACCATCTCATGAGAGTTCCATACACTATTTTTCCTACGAAGAAATTTGATTTGAAAAAATATAAAAAAAATGTACCACCCGGTATTCGAACCCGGCACGTACAGATCGAAAAGCGGCGCCTTTCCCAACTGTGCTACGGGACCACATTGTTGAACTTGCGTTTAATCGTATAGGTATGTTAATGTTACAAAATTAGTAATAAAATATTGTAAACAAAAATTATTGAGTTTAAATATTTATTTTCCCTGATCATTAAGTTTTTTTGGTCTGGTGCTCGACTTTTATTTTAAAAACTGACGCAAAAGATTTGATCTGTCATAAAACACTGTCAAACATTCTACAGAAAATATTGGTTCTGCCTACTTGGGTATTTGAATATCTAGATTTCTATTGGTCAATTTTTCAGTTTTATAATGAAAACCAGAGATATAATGAGTGTCATTATGAAACTGAAAATTGGCAAGTAATCAACAACTTAGGTATAGAAGTAGAAAAAATTTGTTATCGTTTTTTGAACATTTAAATAAAATAAAGATAATGCGTTCGACTGCAGAACACCAAGTATGGGAGAAACATGCTTCAATTCACTTGGCTATGGTGTGTTATCTGTTACTGAATAGAGTGGATTGAAATTTTCTTAGTGCCTTCTCATTCCGTACATACCAATGTAAAACCATTTCTTTGGTTAGTCTAAAATGTCTTATAGACTGCTTAAAAATTATTTGCTGAATAGCAGTTTTCTGCAACAATTGTTATATTGCACATCAGTTGTTGAGAAAGGTCACTATCAGTTCTCAAAATGCGTTTTTTATTCTTAATTATGCCAATCTTTCTCCATTTTCCGAAGCCAAATGATAGAACATTTGAATTGGCAAACAGTTTTTTTAAGAAGCCGTCCCTTTGCCGGCACCACCTCAGCCTCCTGGGCTTATTGTGGATACTCCTAGTGTTCTGACTACAGCCTATTCCGTTCCCTGTATTAGCTCATATAGGTTCTTTGCTGGTTGGTTGTAGGAAGTCTTTGCTGGTTGGTTGTAGAAATCTTCTGGAGTCATTTTGGGTCTACCATTCAATTTCTGCCTGCTGTAGTCCAGCGTCTCACAGTTGCATAGTATATGAAGAGCTGTTTCGGTATCCTTTTTGCGTCTCCGTTATACAGCCCTATTTTGTTTAGGTGTTCCTTTGTGGAATAGTGTCCCGTAGATAGCCCCGTTATGGTGCGTAGTTTGTTCCTGATCATTGAGAGTAGTTCTTCCGCTACTTCTTCTGATGGTTCTTTTATGAATTTCTTCCCATGTATTTGCCTGGGCGTATTCTTCCAGTGTTTATTGTGTTGTTCTTCCACCCACCCTTTTAAGGATCTGGAGATCTGGAGATGCCTACAGCTGGTTCGGGTCCATTCTTCAGAGTTGACGATCCTGCTCTTGCGAGTTCGTCAGCTTTTTCATTGCCAGCGATTCCTTTATGACCTGGGTCCCATTCCAGTGTTACACTGTTCCGAGTCACCAGTCTTCTGAGTTCTTGGCCGCATTTCCAGACCAGCCGAGATGTTACCTCAGAGCTCTGAAGTGCTTTTAGGGCAGCTTGACTGTCACTGTAGATCCTGATCTGCCTGTTGTTGTAGGCTCTTATGTTATTTGCCCTTGCACATGCAAGTATTGCATAAACCTCTGCTTGAAATACCTAGGAGTATTTTCCAAGCGAAATGATTTTTTCAGATTTGCTCGACTTGCTGTATATGCCCACTCCGGTGCCGAGCTCATTCTTTGATCTGTCTGTGTACTGTAACATGCTGTTCAGCTGTTACGTTTTTCGTCTGAAAAACTATTTCATTTAGTGAATTCTTCGACTCATTAGTCACCTCCTCCCAAATTTCTACTAAATTTTTAAACATGCCGTTTCCTTGTCGCATTAGTCACTGCGAAATAAAACATTAATTTTCATCAAATTGCCCTTCCATTTATGTCATTCAATGTTTGAAATTTCAATTTTCGAGTGGACTCTTTCTTTTCTCTAACTGGCAGATAGAAGGCAACAGTAATTTATATTTTATTTTTAATTTGTGATGAAGAATTTTCTATTGTCTGGTTGGTAAGTTAATTATTGTATTTTCCCTAGGTTATTTTCTAGTGCTTACAGCTTATCTATATTCATTGCTTATTTGCTGAGTTACATTTTTTTGTATATTTGAGGAACAAAACGAATAGAATAAAACAGATCACTGTTAAATTGTATTTTAAAAGTGAAGTTCGGGTTTTGTATGCGCTATAGCATAAACCCCTTTTTACCTGATCTGTTCTATTTATTCGTTCCTTCCTAATGTTTTTTTTCTAGTTCCTTATCCCTGTTTTCTCTTTTTTCTCGCAGCTCTGCAGCCGGCAAAGTTTAGGTCAACTTCAAGGCAAGTTCTATTTTTAAGGCAAGTTCAAGGCAAATTCCCAGCAAGACATCTCTAGTTCGTTCCTGTCCCGTGCACGAGGTCCACAGTCTGCCGAAGAGATTACCGCCATTGCGCTAAGAGCTGCAAACATCCTCAGCCCTTTAAGATAAGTTCCTACGTCTTATCTATAGCGTGTGTAAGATTTGGATTTGGCGTGTTAATTACAATTGGTAGGTATTCTTTCCGTTAAATTTTTGAAATATTCAATTTATGTTGTTTCAAATAATTCAATAAATAATTATTCCATTCTTTGTATTGATTATTCAATAATTATTGAATTGGATAAACGTGTTCGGGAATAAGTAGATTTATTCTAGTTATTTTTTTGTAACGTAAATTTAATTTCTTACAAGGTGTTTCCAGCTTTCTACCTTTTGTTTCTTGTTTTAATTGCTTTGTTCGATTAAAAAGCTGGTGGCGTCCAATTCAATATTAATTGTACACCCCATCCCAGTGATAGTGTATAAAATAGTTTAATTGGTGCCGAATACCACTCCCTGAGGTGGAGTGCTCTAGCCTGGGGCAGTTTTAGGTTACAGTACCAGATCAGTTCATTCGCTTTAATGAGTGGTGGTGCGTTCTCTTCCTCAAGCTCCTTTCGATCTTTGATGACAATCTTGAAGTTCTTGCGAAAGATATATCTGGTGGTCATGTGGTCTGTTGGCATATTGAAGATGTCGTGTGTCCTCTCCCATGTGCCACGTCATGGTCTGATGCTTCCTCCAGTCGGGTTAAAGCTGCCCTTGCTTCGCACAATGTAGCGGAGGAGGGTCTAGCATTGTCTCCAACGCCGCTGTAGGAGTAATCTTCATTGTCCCTGTAATTCCAGTGCATGCAAGTCTTTGGACCTTGCTAAGTTTTAGCATTGCAGAGGATTGTCTGATCTTTGGCCACCAAGCCAGAGATGCATATGTAATTCTGGGGATGACAACCATTTTGTACAACAAGTATACCATGCTTGGTATCAGCATTCTACAGTAGTAATTTTACTATTTTTTCAATTTAGACAAAGAACGTTAGGATAAAACTCGCTTCTGTCTTTGAGAATATTTATATAAATAATCAACAAAAGTGAAATAAATAATGCAACAATGAAGATGCCAAACAGTTCATCTTTGTTTTACACACATAGGCGACACCTTATAGGTATCAGAAATTCGGCGATCGCTTTAGAACTATTTGTTGCGTCAAAACGACCAAATTTGGTGAACGGAATGTGTATATCAACAAGATCCATTAAAGACTACTTGCTACTTTTAACAGAATGCCATCCCAAGTGTTATCTAGTGAGTATAAACTGAGTTAAGTGTCTATAGTTTATTAACGATAAAAAGACGATGACGTTGCAAAACAAAATATTGTGATATTGCCGCTGGAAAAGTCAATCTGATGTTATATTGACATTCAAATTCCAATATGTAACAATAATATTAATAATAATGAATACAAATAGCGAATACTATTACTTACGTCTCTTACAGCAGTAAGCGGGAGAAGCGAGCCCCCATTTCAGCATTCTCGTTTAAAATAGCTTAAGATGTTACCATCTCATGACATTCACTGTTTAGCTGCTTCGGCATTTTATTAACTACATACTGCAGATTTGCCTGAATAATTAGCTATGGAAATAACTGTTCTTTCAATCTTAAAGAAACAATGAATTTAAAAGCACCAAAAAAATTTGTAAATATTGGACGATTATCGAATGTCAATAAATGTCAAAACAAACTGGGGAGTTTTACCAGTTGATCTGACAACGTCTTGACGTTTTGCCAACCCTTATCTGTGAATTGCCTTGGCTGTTGAGGATAAATTGTATTTCGGTTAGTAAATTAATATTTATTCTGATAAGCAGAAAAGTAACTTAAAATGACATCATCGTCTTTTGATCGTAAGAATCTTCATAGTATCGTCAAAGGTTCCAAAATTCTCAACTCAGTTGGCATTAACTTTCAACTGTTTGAGCAATTTCATACATTTAAATATTGACATTACATCACTGAAATGTTCCGTGGATTAAATAGGAATAATGGTATTCTCATCTCGGTAAATGTAGGATTTTTCTGTTGTGTATAAAAGTAGCTAAAAATGACTCAATCAGACTTTTAACGTGAATAATAATAATAATAATAATAATAATAATAATAATAATAAATAATAATACTTTATTCATCCTTTTTGATCATAGTAGATGATATAGGACAAGTCAAACAGAAAAGAGGATATTACATTAAATACGACTTACTTATTAAACAGTTAAATTAAAATCGTTTGTTCAAAAACTCTGATATATCATAAAAACATTCGACAATTAAAAATTTTTTAAGTTTTTGTTTGAAAACATTGAAATTGTTCTCATCTCTTATACAGATGGGCAAATGATTCAGGAATTGAATTCCTTTATAGACAGGACTTTTTTCAAACAATGACGTTTCATGTTTTGGTGGCCGTATAAGTTTGCCAGATCTGGTTGGGTAATCATGGTAATCAGAATTAAGACTAAAACCACTGGAATTACTTTTTGCATATAATATGCATTTGTAGATGTAAATAGAATAAAAAGTTAGAATACCGAAATCTTTAAAATGATTTTTGCATGTTTCTCTATAATCTAGATTAAAAATTAGACGAACAATCCTTTTTTGAGAAGTAAAAATCCTTGAGGCATTTACCGCACCCCCCCACAGAATGAGATTATAGGAAATATGGGAGTATACTATTGCATAATAAACATTGATCAATTGACTAGTTGTAAATATATTTTTTAGCTGTAATATTGCAAAGTAACTGCTATTTAATTTTTTTACAAATGTGGTTGATATTGGTATTCCAGCTCATATTCTTATCAAGGTAGGTTCCTAGAAATTTCGTATAACTCGAAAAATAAACATCAGTACCCTTAACTGAGATACAGCTATTTTCAAGAATATCTATTCTTGTAGCGAAATGCATGATAATGGTTTTTGTCGAGTTTACTATCAAGGAATTTCTTTCACATCAACTGATAAATTCCTTTGATAAAATAGTCATCTTTGAAAGCAGCTCATCTGGAGACTCAGAATCAATTGCTAATGTTGTGTCATCTGCATATAGTATCAAGTTATTTGTGCTAACATATTTAGAAAGATCGTTTACGTATAATAAAAATATCAGAGGACCTAAGATTGACCCTTGAGGTACGCCAATTTCCACAGGTTGGGGGAGGGACTTCTGATCTTCAATTTTAACAATAAGTTTTCTGGCTTCTAAGTATGATTTCAGCCACGATAGAAATTTGCCCCGAAATCCTAAATCTCGTAGTTTATTTATTGTTATATCAGTACTAACCTAGTCAAAAGCCTTTGAAAGATCAAAGAAGAGTGCTCCTACATATCTCTTCCTTTCCAATGAGGTGTGGATAAAATTAAGCAGAGCTATGGATGCACTCTCCGTCGATCTGCCAGGCAAGAAACCATGCTGATGGTCTGATATAACATTATACTTTTTGAGGAAAGAAAACATTTGTTTATAAATACATTTTTCTATCACTTTACATATCACAGTTTGGACAGTTATTGGCCGATAATTGTCAAGACTGAGTGGGCTATCTTTTTTATGTATTGGTGTAACAATTCCTATCTTTAAACTTGTTGGAAACTTTTCTGTTTCCACTGAGTAATTGATAATGTCTGCTAGAGTACAAGCAATTTGTGGACCTATGCTCTTAATGATCTTTGTCGAAAGACAGTCAACACCCTCGGCATTAACATTTTTCAGGCAGTTAATTATATCCAATACATCTTCAGGGATAACAGGTTTAAAATAAAACGTATTAGCGACATACATTGTTGTATAATTTTCAAAACTACTGTCGGTTAAGTGAGTATTTATTGCTTTTTGAGTATTTGTTGCAAAAAAAGTGGCAAACAAATTGGCAATTTCGTATTTATTTTGAGTTATTTTCCCATTTATATCAATGTTATCAATTGTAGCATGTCTCTTTTTTCCAGGTTTTTGTTGTACTGTTCGCCATATATATTTTTGTTTTTCTTTCACATTTTTATTTTCAAGACTTTTTTGGTAGAACGATTTTCTTGATTTGTTAATTCCAGTGACATAATCCCGTTTTAATCTCTTATAATTTAAATGATCATCAGGATTTGTGGAATGTTTTGTTAACCAAAACAAATTCCTTAGATCATCACCCATCTGTACAAGATCGCGATCAATCCATGATTTTTTGGTTAGATTAGATACCTTTGTTGTTAAAATGGGACAAATAAAATCAATATAGTAACATATAGTTTTTAAAAATTCATCATATACAAGATCAACACTTGAAATATTTTTATCATAAAGATATTCATAGACCGACAGAAAACTTTCATTGTCTAGATGAGTTTGTAAACTCAGTAAATTTGATGCCGATACATTCCTAAAACTTGTCTTTCTGCTATTTAGCTTATTTTTGCAAAATGTACATAATATATTCGAACGATATTTTACATGAATATTAAGTCCTAGATGATCACCAAGCTGCATATCAATCACGTTTTCATTGTATTCAAACATCATATTTGTTAAAAAATAATCAACCTTAGTTTTTGTAGTTTTCATGTTTTTATTTGTGAAAATCCGTGTTGGTTCACAATTTTTCAAGTTTAAGTAAAAACTCTCCATTAAGTCAATTAATAATGTTCTTTCACGTGATATATTCAAATAATCGATGTTAATGTCTCCACAAAGAATAGTGCAGTCATAATAATTGATACAAAACTGTAGGACCTTAAAAAGTCGGTCCATGAACATCTCAATGTTTCCTGATGGGGATCTATATATATTCACAAGACAACAGCTTCTATTACCCTCCTGTATTGAAAATCTCATATGAAGCGGGAACTTATCGCGGTAAAAGTGTTAAAATTGCGCGTTTGTCATTGTGACATATACCAAATTTTAAAATTCGTTGAAATGTCGCGATTTGGACAATATTATTCAAGTTCTATTCAAGAAAAAGTGACCGAAAGTAAACCCAAAAATACAATACTTTCATTTCTACCGACATTTTTATAAACTCATGCAGTTATTAGACAACATGCTTTCATGAAAAATTATCGGTCATTTTAAGGCATTTGTGTAATTACTTCTGATAATTTTTTATTTGACTTTTAAACCTATTAAAACTGCGTATTTTCAGTCACGTCTTCCAAAATAACCAATTAGCAATCAATTACACTGAAACCTATGGGTTCTTATCGTTTATGTCTTAGCGTTTCCAAAGTAATTTGAAAATATTTTCTGTGAATAAATAAACTTGTCAATCTGACAGTTATAAAAAATGTCGGTTCCAAGATTTGGGAATAACAACAATTATTATTCAATCGACCAATTAATGGAGAAAAAATTATCTTACCGAATAAACCTGGAACATTGATAAAATTTAATAATGTTGCCATCTTCTTTAAGCATGCCGCTTCAAGGTAACAACCCTCCTCCTTCGGCGTCGGGTTTTTACCCAGCAACATGCTTTCGGAATCTATAACAAAATTATCAAAGGTAATTGTATTTGGTATTTGGTGTATTTGGGAAGATTATTTTTTTCATAAATTTAAAATTTTGTATTACCTGAATGTTTAATATTCTCTTGGGTGATGGCACTCAATCGGTTTGTGTTCATTTTTCAATAAACTTCGAAGCACTTTTAGTTGTCAATAATGACAAATTCAAAGTAAAATTTTGACGTTTCGATGTAAACAAGGTTTTATCGATGAGGAAGCAGAATTATCAGTATAATACCGAATGATTGGCTAGAATAATGTATTGCTATTGGTTAAAACGACCAAAATGTCAGATTTTGACATGTGAACAAAATAATCAATGTCCTTGGTATATTATAGCTGAAAATAACATAGTGTAAAATTGAGGAAATGTTCCATTTTAGAGAATTTTGCATATGGTTATTCATCAGTTACGTTTGATTCGGTCCCAAATTACAGCTAGGTAATTCTCGCACTTTGCATTTGAATTAAGAATATCTCGTTCGACATTGAGTTCCGAAAATTACTTGTAGCTATTATTTCGTGATAAATATGTAAAAAAATGTACCTACCAAAACTGAAATTGTTCGAAACAGCAGAAGACTTTGAAAAATATTCACGTCATTCTTCATTAACAATAAATCTTTCAAACTAATCAAAGTATCAGTAACCATAGCACACAACCATAGTCCTAATTTATCACCATACAATTCATCGAACAATTCTACAATATTTCTCATTTCCCTATATCTTTTACCAATATTTCTTATGTCCATTACACCAAAATTATTTCGCTGGTGTGCATCGTATAAAACACTTTTCAATGATAAATGTATATCATTATAAACATTTTTGAATTTATTCAGCACTATGTAAACGAATAAACTTTCCACCATATAAGCAGCATATTGTGACGCGAAAATGATATCTAAAATATTGTAGTTTGGATTCCCTTCAATAAAGGTACATAAATACAACAAGAGAACGAATATCAAAAACATATATTCGCGACTAAAAGTGCTAGTCAGCGTTACGTCTTCCTGGCACATTTTTCGAAAATTCTCATAAAGACGAACGTATTTAGACGTCTTCTGAAACATGCGGTTTCTTAACAGCAACCAAGAGTAGTAAATCAACACAATATTGTGTGCGTACAAGATTCCTTCCAGAATACTGGATTGTTCATGAGAGGCAATTGAAATATCGTAAATCAAGAGATAAATTAAAATACCGTAGAAAACCAACCACAAGCTGTTGTAAATTGTTAACAAACTTTTGAAATGAGTCGATTTGTTGTCTAAGGGAATCAAACCGAAGATTTTCAGAAATAGTAGACAAAAATTGAAAATGTAAGAGTTGAGTTTAGTAAGTTGATTTCGCATGATTGTTGCCTATCACTATCTAACTTGTATTGGAAAGAAAATGTATTTCATACGGAATCGATCTAAATTAAAGTAAGTTTCAATACATTAGTAGGAAAGTTTTCGGCAGTGGCGTAGCTGTAATAAAAGGAAAATGTAAGGGGCTCAATCAGTGTTCCCAATAATTGATAAGAAGTAAGTTGATTTATGTCAACGAAGTTTTTGAAAATGACTTTCCAAAGAACAGATACCGTTTACTAAGAAGCAACAACAACTCCTTAGAATATGAGTAAATAAGAAGTAAATTGCCTGGGATGTTGAGCACAACACCATCGAATGAATAGAGAAGGGAATTTAAAAACTAAAACCGGATCACTGAAAAAGTACAAGTATATTATGTGCGGGCTGGACCAATAAACCGATTTAATAGACTGTACCTACATCGGTAACTTTTCATCTTGTAAATTCAAGGAAAAAAGATTTTCAGTAAAATGGGCCAGTAGAAATATCTGGAAATAACTTTTAGGTTTTAAACTTCACCGCTAGAGAGCGTAGTCCACAAAAAATACTTGAACTCCATCCGTAGGAGAGATTAAGGGCCGGTTTTACAAGAGAGATTTATACTAGGTATAGTTATTCTGGGAATGAAGGTATACCAGAATTTATACCTAGTTTAAGACTAGTTGGTTCTACGATGCTTTTTTACATCGGTATAGCAATTCTTGGAGTAAGAATTGCTATACCGATGTAAAAAAGCATCGTAAAACCCACTAATTTTATTCTAGGTTTAAATTCTGCAATCTCTTGTAAAACCGGCCCTAAGAATGTTTTCATGGGTGAATATCTATAACTTCGGTTTAGAAGGACCGATTTCAACCAAATTAGTCTAGTTTTGAAGGAACGTAGATACACCAATAACATAAAACTACTGAAAGTATTCTGTATCATGAAAAAACTGATTAAGTTCGTTACCCCTTGATTTTTAATCTCGATATATAAGTGAAAAATGCATAAACATACGTAATTACTATTTGCTCACCCAGTAATATAACTTAAAATGACAAAATATGTCAGTATTATAGAATTTGTTGTACAGTACACTACAGAAGAACGCATGGATTTATGATAAGAAGATTAAGTATTTCACGATAAAGCAGATATTTACTAGTGCATAACTAATACTCACAATTGGTACCTACCACAATAAACTTATGTGAAGATATGTTTAATGTAGACTATGATAAAAGCAGTTAGTTTGTTAATAGTGGGACTATATTTTCTTATCACTTAAGCACTTCAATAAAACATAGTCACAACACACACAGCTAGTCGACGGAATATCCATTGAGGCTACGCTATTATGGTTTCGGATGGTAGCTTGTTGCAGTTATACCATGGGAGACTTAGACGTCAGAATAAAAGACCTGATGTGAAATCTCTCATCGAAATCGTTAAAAGTTCCATGACGTATTCACGGAAAATCATATAGATTGAAATTTGGAGCTGGAAAACGTGCCAAAGCATCTGGAGAGCTCATTCACTCGGATTTTGTGGACTTTGTAAACCTTCCATAACTTCAAACTTAGTTAATCGCTATTTTTCACTTTTCAAGGAGGATTTTCGATATATTTATTTAATCTTGTACTTTCAGATAATGGAGGTGGAAAATTGTTTATGGAAAGTTCACGTTGCTGAATGTAATAAACAAATTAAATGCAATTACTATGATACACTACCAAAAACAACATTTACAATAAACGTTCAAATTGTTCACCATTGATCGTTAGACAATGACCGAAGATTACTTTTGTCTCTAAAATTCTCTGTCATGCTCTGTATTTCTTGTCTAATTCGGTCTTGTAGTTGACGGATATTTCCAGGTCTGTTTGTGTAGACTGTAGATTTTAAATTTTTTTTAAATTATTCCGCTGGTCCTCTTTTTCCTATGCACTGTTGTACAAAAGTTCTGTTTAAAAAATCGCGCTCAACTACTGGGAAATGTGGTAGTGTGCCAATCTGTTGAAACCAGATTTTACGGCCTTAATTAATGGGTATTTGAATATCAGTTAAAATCTGGTTTAGATCGGGAATTAATGTATTTTGTAGAAAATCCAGATATGCACCTGTTAAATGTTCATAAAAAAATATGGACCAATAATTGTATTTGTCACAATGAAGGGTGCTTTACCGGTTAACATGACCGTTTAAATAAAACGTGGCCTCGTCAGAAAATAAAGCGTTATTAATGAAATTGTTGTTTTGGTTTATCATATACTCGCAGAATTCAGTTCTTCAGACAAAGTCGTCTTCAGCTAATTCATGGATAAGACATACTTCCTAAGCATGGTAATTTGCTTACTTACTTACTTACGTACTTTGGTTATTTAATTTCCAAAACCAAAATTCCTAGATAGTGATTGCACTGCACAGTGTTGTTTTTCTGCTGCATCTCTAGCATATCCTAGTACACGCATATTTCATATTTTGCTTGGATATTAATTTATAATAGTAAATATGATATCAAAAATGACTAACAATAGAAAATAAACCAGTTTCCATTGGAAATTACTTACAAATTTTGAAATAAAATTCAAATTTCAATGCACTTTCCGACCACAACCCTAGGATTTCCGAACGCTACCGATGATACGTGTGATGTCATATCTCTTGTGTTTACTTATGTCAATATGGCTGGTATTGCATTAGGTTCTGTGTAGTTTTGTGTTCATACTGTATTTTAATCAACTATTAATTGCTTCATCGACGTAAAAATATTATTTATATGTTTGTTTGAGACCATTACGTGTTTGTGTGTGCTTTTTTTATTTCTAAAAGTCAACGTAAAGTGGAAAGTGGTCATGAATATTTGATATTTCCGAGGATATTTTAAAACTTTTAGAAGAATATATTTTATTTACTAGTTCAGTGTTCAGTGACGATTCTTTCATATTTTGTGAGTAAAGATATGGCTGTTGAAGGTTTTGTAAAAGCACAAACTGATAACCTGCTCAAAGTACACTCATTATGCTGCTTGAACTTATGAAGTCAAACAGCTGCTTTAATGCAGAGGAAATAAGAGGAGTTAAAGCATTATCGTAAGAACGATTTAATTTATGTGTTAATCATATAATATATACCAACCATATTTCGATCTGTGGTCGTGAAAAAATGATGTTTTTATGGTTGATTCCTAGACATATAGGTACATAACCTCAAACTATTTAAGAATAAAAATTACCAGCAAGGAGTAGGTACTTACATTAACATGGTCTTCAAAAACAAAAGTAGTAGTATTTGTCGAAATATCATCATCATATAATCAACTACAATAGTATTGAGTATGTACATGTGTCTGTCCTTAGATAAGTATATGTACTATATGTCCACTCAATTAGTCAATATATAAACTTCTATTCATTTGGGACATTAAAAAATGTTAATGTTTATCAGTATATTATTTGAGGTGACACGGTTTCAGTTTCTTAATCGAAATGCGTCAAGTTTAAATTTGTTAATGGAGAGGCCCATTTATGACCCCGCATAACGCCACGCCACTGATTTTTGGAAGTTAGACCAATAAATTTTCACCATGGAATAATGTTGACAGTAAAATTGTTGAACTAATTATACATAATGGAACAAAGGAAATACGTTGAAACTTAAATTCCCAAATGTATTTATTTCATGTAGGAATGAGTGTACTGGATTGCAATTAAGAATGATGGACTATAATCATCGGATTTCAACTCAATTCAATTCCTTATTCCAGATGTTTTGAGAAACAGTATAGTTTGTTCAACCATCCTTTGCCGTTATGTCATAATCGGTGACGTATTCTGCTGTTTTACGTATGTCTTATATTTGTTGACTGTTATTTTACACTTAACCTCAAAATTATAATCAATGGCATATGTTTAGAATTGTTTTCTAAATATGACAACTGAATTGTCAAAAGTAACAGATAAAATGTATGTCGACCTTAAATAAGAAATACGTTAATGACGTCATAATTCCGTCTCATCCATTTAATGGATGAGAGAGCAAGCTGGACAATGTATGACGTAACGGCAAAGGATGGCTGAACAAACTATACCTACATATTACAAGTAATGATGGAAAGACTGAGTTTGCTATACCCAAAGTCTTACTTTCCATTTTCCATTTGTGCTTACTATGATCTAACCTGAGTGAACTCATAAGTATAGTTGATATATTCTACGAATAGTTACACGAATTTCAAGCAGTTAGTGTTTTGTGTGATTGAGCAGATTTAAATCTCATTAATGAGCATATACCGGGTGGTGACTCGACCTTAGAACCATAGGATTTTAACATGGGAAATCAGAAAATCCTAAATATTTGCTTCCCAGCAAAAGAGTACCTAATGAAATGTTGTGTGGACGTAAAGTACATTATTTCTGACAATATTACCATAAAATAATCAATGTTTAATAGCAAATAAGTTTAAAAATTGAGAAAATAAATTTAAAAACAACCTGTATTAAAGTACTTAAATTTGGCAGTTGCAGTCGGAGTCGGTTATAGCGCAGAGATAGGAGCGGTTGGTTTCTACGCGGATGGCCTGGGTGCATTTAGGCAAAACGTACCACATTATTAACCATTGCTCTAAAATCTGCCGTGCTGATTGGTCCGCGACTAAACGCGGTACGTTTTGTCTAGATAGGGTCGAAAGCGGGTACGGATTGCCCTCGTATTAGAATCTATTTACGCATTTCATGCCTGTTATTGTGTGAGCTGATTAGCGCAGTTGGTAGGGTATTGGGCTTGTAACTCAGAGGTCGTAGGTTCGAAACCGGGTTGGTGCTTGGTTTTTTTGTTTTTTTTTAAAGTTTTTTATTTCTTATTTACTGATATTTCTATACATAGTTACACTTTGATCAACCGGGTTGATCCTTGGTTTTTTGTTTTTTCTTTCAAATTTTTCATTTCATATTTACTGATATTTCTATACAGAGTTACACTTTGATCAACCGGGTTGGTCCTTGGTTTTTTTGTTTTTCTTAAGTTTTTTATTTCTTATTTATTGATATTTCTATACATAGTTACACTTTGATCAACCGGGTTGGTCCTTGGTTTTTTTTAAAGTTTTTTATTTCTGATATTTACCTATTTATTTCAATATTGGGTTAGGTGCTGTGAGGGCAATCCGTACCTGCTTTCGACCCTATCTAGACAAAACGTACCGCGTTTAGTCGCGGACCAATCAGCACGGCAGATTTTAGAGGCGGACCAATCAGCACGGCAGATTTTAGAGCAATGGTTAATATGTGGTACGTTTTGCCTAAATGCGGTCCGGGTTCGAAACTAGCACAATACACCTCTTTTTTTATTCTTAATAAAATTTAGTTTTTTATAGTTTTTTCAAATAAAATAATTTTATAAGTTACATTACAATAATATTGTACTAAACTTATTTTATCGTTTTAAAATTTTTACAACTAATAAAATTATTTTATTTAAAAAACTTTAAAAAACAAAATTTTATTGGGAATAAAAAAAAGAGATGCTAGTTTCGAACCCGGGCCATCCGCGTAGAAACCAACCGTTCCTATCTCTGCGCTATAACCTACTCTGACGGGAATTGTCAAATTCAAGTACTTTAATGACAGGTTGTTTTTTTAAATTTATTCTCTTAATTTTTAAACTTATTTGCTATTAAACATTGATTATTTTATAGCAATATTGTCAGAAATAATGTACTTTACGTCCACACAAAATTTCATTAGGTTCTCTTTTTCTGGGAAGCAAATATTTAGGATTTTCTGATTTCCATGTTAAAATCCTATGGTCCTAAGGTCGAGTCACCACCAGATATACATATCTTTTTGCTTTCCTGTAACAACCATCATATTTAAGTAAAGCGTGCTATAGTTAAAATAATACCCTTCTTGGTGTGCGTCATCGATTGTGACGTATATCCAGGTTTTCCTCATGTCGTTTATTTTATTTGCTATTTTGACATATAGCTAACCTTAAATTTGATAAATAAGATCATCAGGATTGTATTTAGCCAAATTCGAAAAGGCTATGCAATTAATAATTACCAGCTTCTTTTTCTAACTGAAAATACTTGAGAACTTTCAAAATACTGATGTTTTTCCGTGTATTCATGCATATTTTTGTATTATTCATATAAATAAAACAATAAGATTAATATTCACTTTTCATAAATAATAATTGACCGTAAACAACAAAGTACAGACCTGTCAAGAACTGTCAGTGTAACAGCAGAAAAAGACGCTAAGAAAGTAACGCCTTCATAGTATTTGAAACTCTCGATTTATAGGTTGAGCTTGAGCGTAATCTAAACATCAACCAATCAAATTTTTGTAAGTCAAAGATTAGGGTTAACGTTTGTAATACATTTAAACGGTTCATTATTGTGATATTTTGATTAGGATTAATCACAGACCTGCCTTTTTTTCCATTTCTTCCTACGTAATGTGTTAGAAAGACATTAACAATCGATGACGCACACCAAGAAGGGTATTATTTCAACTTTATCAATGAATAGATGTCAAGATAATAGTATCATTCCATTATAACGCTTCACAAATTTTGAAATTAGTTTTCAAATTCAAGTTAACGGTAAAACATCTGAACTCAACAAAGGAAGATATAGACCAAAAATTGCCTAGATTGAACAAAAAAAAAGAAACGTACATACGATGAAAACTGATACTGACACGGAACCTAAGATGTTGAAAACTTCAAAAAGAACACCACATACTAATAGATTTATAAAAATTCAATTAATGCGAAACCAACAGAAAAAGTGTCCAGCGTTAAGCAGTCAATAGCATTCCAAACGTACACCAGAGTGGTCAGCGTAAGAAAGTTATATGAAATAAATAAGCAGTTGTAATCAGAGCAAAGTACGTACGTCAACCTAACATAAGCTCTACCGATTATAGTATTTTCCTACGATCACATAGGAAAGTGATATACAGTAAGCGTAAGTTGCTTCCGAACCTCCACATTACACAAGTACGACAGAAAAACAGCTGAATGAGAGAGAAAGATAATTATACGCGGTCATCGAGGCGTGTATTTAATTCCAGTTAGGGTGTGGTTCTATTTCCGATAGTGAACGAATGCTCATTGCCCTACTACTTCAACCGCTATTGCCAGAAGCGCAGATTAATTTGTACAAATGATATTTTTCTCTCGTTTTCGTTGACTTTTTTTCGAAGTCATGCACAATAGCTAAAACAAAACACTTTCACTTGGCAACACTGTGTTTTACAGATAGAATTCACATTTAAACTGATATTCCTAGGTCTTTTCGCTAAAAACGTTGATCACGTTGGAAGCGCATGCCATTGTATTTGAAAATAAAACATTTACAATTATGCCTTCATTAACATACTTAACCTGCGAAAAAGTGCAAATTGTAAGATGGTATTTTGGAGGTCATTCGGCTAATGAAATCGTTAATTTGTTTATTGTGGCATTTGAAAATCGCCCAATTCCTTCAAAGTCAACAATTGTGAAAATAATTAGTAATTTCGAGAAATATGGATGTGTTTCGTACTGTAGAAAATGCCAAGCTTCGGAAGATCCAATCGAACGCCCAATTAACGATGAAAGGCAGACTAGAGAATTGAATGTTTGTTTAGCAGTTGAAACAGGACAACCATCTTCTTCAAGACAAATTGCTGAAGAGGTCGACATGGATAAGAGAACTGTACAGAATATTTTAAAACGGAACGGGTACCATTGTTACAAGGTTCAGACAACGCAGGAAATATTTCCCGAGGACAATATCAGACGAATGGATTTCTGTGAGGAGATGATGGAACGTCAAAATGCTGACGAAAACTTTTTAAAAAATATTTTATTTACGGATGAATCAACTTTTTCACTACATCAAAAACACAGTCCATCCGTCACAAGATATTGGTCTCGGGAAAATAAACATCTAACCATTCCAATCCGAACGCAGTATCCGCAGAAGCTAAATGTTTGGACGGGTATTCTAGGTGACCACATTATAGGTCCTTCTTTCATTGAGGGGAACTTAAATTCCGCCAAATATTTAGACTTATTACAAAATCAAGTAATTCCTGCAGTTCTCCTTATACCCGATGTTGATCTCAACAGAATTTGGTTCCAACAAGATGGTTGTCCAGCCCATAATTCAAGGATAGTAATGGATTTTTCAAATTTTACATTCCCCGAAAAAATTATTAGTACTAATGGTACAATTAAATGGCCTCCAAGATCACCTGAACTAGCTCCAAATGATTTTTTTCTTTGGGGATTTTTAAAAAGTAGCATTTACCAGCATGCATTTGAAAGAGCTAATAATTTAAATGAATTGAGGGTGAAAATACAGAACGTTTGTGCCAGTATTACGCCAAATAATCTTAGAAATATGAGATCAAATCTTTATCACAGATTTGGCTATTGTCTGGCACAGCAAGGTGGTTTATTTGAGCACTTAATTCATTAAAATTATGTTAACCTTTAGAATAAATTTTTATTTTTATTTTTTCAGGAAGTTTATATTTTATGTTTAGAATAGGTGTAGGTACCTTATTTTATTTTTTCAATTTAATTTATTAATGGAAGGGATTTTTAGTTTATTAATTGTGGTTCTCTCAAGAAATGCTGTTTTATTTTCAAGTTACAATGGCTAAAATAATATCCTATTGTAGTTAGAAATTGTCAACTTGTTCTGAAATGATCATGTTGACAAAAATGAATTTTAAGATTTACAGGTTACGTAATAAAGATTGTATTTTTATATTTCTTTAACGTCCTCACTCCTTACGTCTTGGGAGCATACTGAATTACCATTTACCACCACCAACTAGTTAAAATAGGAGGGCAATAAGCAGTCGGGAACTCTCGGGAATAAGCTTACGCCCCCTAAGGTGAAACAAAGTGATGATTGTGCACAATTGTTCTTCCTCTCTCTTTCATATATCCTTGTCGTACTTGTGTAATTCGTACCTAGGTTCCAAAGCAAATTTCGCATGCTGTATATCGCACTGTCTAGTTCTATGGAAAGTGGCCTTTATTCATAAGCGTACGAAAAAAAAACTTATCCGTACGTGTACAGATAAAAAAGCTGTCAAATGAATTTTTATTAAGATTGACCACTGGCAAGCTGTCAAATATATAATTTTTAATTAGATTTACATATGACATATCTAAATTTGAAGCAATCTATTTGAAAAGTAAAATTTTTGTCATTTTCTTGATTGAAAAAAATTTAGGGAGCGGTCGAGGATCGAACCCGCGTACTCTTCGTCAGAAGTCCGATGTTGTACCAACTAATCCAAATCACCTGTTATAATAGTAGGAAAATGTAATCATCCTGAAAGGTATCCATGATAAGTATGTATGAAGTATGATGAACAATAATAATTTCACTTTCAATTTCTATAATTATCCAACCAAAAAATAATTGTAATAATCTACCTATATTATATAGTTAAACTACTTGAATTTTCGTCACTATTGATAGTTATTGTTAAGTTTGAAATCAATTATGTTGACTTTAATTGTAACATTTTGTGTATTAATATGTCAGATGTTGATTACCGATTATTTGGCGAAATTATCACGTGATCGTAGGAAAAATACTGTACATTACTCTTGCGAAAGTGAGTTTTCACACTCGTGTGATATTTCCCACTCGTGTGAAAAATGTCACTTTCCGCACACGTTATGTAATATACTATTGCTTGTATAAAACTTTTTTTATCCTACACTATGAGAAAGTTCAATTTTACGAGCTTTAAAGAAGCGAGAAAAGTACCATTTTCTCGGCTAGCCGAAAAAATAAATTTTACGTATCCACGCTAGCTGGCGCCCCAATTGACGGATTGAGTAAAAATTGTTGATTTGATTGATCTCCCACTTATAATAGCATATAAGTGATTTCAATCACATCATTCAGAAGAAACAAAAACCATTAAACATCAGTATAAAGATAAATTGTTAGTAGCTGTTAATGTCTGCAAATTCAATCATGAGTTGTCGTATTTTGATATTTGTTAGAAGTTATGGAGCCTGAATCAGATGAAATAATCTAATGTGTAAGGTAAATACAATTTTCATATGGAATATTACCAACAATTATTGTGTACGATAAAAACAGTACTGAATTTCATATTATAAAAAACAATTTTTATTAAAATAATATTACCAGCCATTATGTGGAAACCATGGCACTAAAGTGCTTTTCCGCCTAGGTATACAATATACTATTATTGTACTTGAACATTCATGGAAAAAGTGTGGTTTGTGAAAAGTTTTTCAAATGAACATCAGTCCCTGTCTATTTTTCCGGCCAACAGAAAGTGAAATAATTTTTAGAAAGGATCTATTTAAGTAAGTAACGATTTTTATAATTGCAAAGGCATGAACTTTTTTTATATTCTTCACATTTTTGGTCCTTGCTCACATTCCTTACTTTTGGCGCTTTCCTTAAAGTTAACCCATCTGCTACAGTAGCAACACTAATTTACGGTTTCCGACAGACACTTTTATATTATTTGTGTAGAATATTAGTTTTGATGGATGATAGTTTCAGTTAAGTCAAACTTTTTTGACAGTAATCGCAATGTTTTCCAGCTAAAAACTGGAAGATGTTTCAGTTGAATCCGATTATATCTATAAGCTTAGTATTCATTCATTTTAACACAGTTTATCTTGGTGAAAATATTTGTTAAAAATGTTGGAGTCTTTTGACCTAGTGAACCCCAAAAATAGTTTCTATTTTAAATTTTCAATTACAAAAAGAATCATTATTGAATAATGAACGCTGAAACTTCAACATTCGTCGGTAGAGTGTCTCTCTCTATAAATAGTCAATTGATAGCCCGAAAGATACAGAAGAGCCTTTTACTTTGGAAATTACGAGGTGACGATGATTCCACTTTGGTCGGCGTTGAAAATTCACAATGATTAATTCAAATTAAAATGTTGCATAAGTACGTACCCAGTGAAAAGTGTTTTTAAGTCGAGTTTTTTTTCTTCGAAAAGAATTTAAAGTACGTTATTTATCGATTTGTGAATCGTATAGGGACTAATGTGATATGAAAAAATGAATGCTTTGAGCTTTTTTCTTCACATTGGTTAAAAATTACACTAGATTTTTGACTGCTAAAAAGTATTGCAATGATAAAACTTATTCCAATAATTATACCACTATGTATGTTCAGAAATTATCGGGAGTAACACAATGAAAAAAAAGGGTATTATTGATCAAAACGACTTCTGTCAGTTTCAGAAGGGGTCCATTAGACTTTTAGCATTGATTGAATATCTATGTGTATAACAAGGGAGCAAAATGCTACTTTTCCTCCCGAGGATGAATTTTACAGTAATCATTCAAGGGAAGAAAAGGCATTTTACTCCCATGTTCTACATAATGATTTTTCCACCTCTCACAAATTCGCTTGAATCACTCATTTTTTAAATATCATTTTATATTTTGTTGATGTATTATAGAATACCTAACCACAGAGTACAGATGGTGTACTCTGTGACCTAAGTGACTTTGAAACTGTCATGCATGCTAAAAATATAATATTTCTGTCATAAATTCGAAAACCTTATATCTATAAATTGTCAAATTGTTAATGTAAGAATCGTTAAATTAAAATAACAATTTACTGATATCTACCATTTTGCAAAATACAGGGTGTTCTATAAATAAAGGGAGGAAAAGTACGACTTTGCTCCCTACAATGAGGCCAGGAAATGCCTACTTTGGATAGAGGTAGGCGGAAAAAATGCTTTTAGCCTTTCCTACTAATATTTGACGTAACCGGTAACAGATATATGAATATTCCAACAAAATTTGGTAGAGAGCCCATAAATTGTTGTGGCCACTGGATGGTTCATTAATTAATTAATAATTACCAAATTCTTTTTCTAACTGAAATTACTTAAAAACTTTCAAAATGCTGATGTTTTTCCATGTATCCAGGCATATTTTTGTAGAAAAAGACGTAATACACATTGCCGCTACGAAAGTATAGCCTTCATAGTATTTTGAGCTCCCGATTGATACGTTGCGTTTGCGCGTAATCTAAACATCAACCAATCAAAATTTTTGGGAGTCAAAGATTAGGGTTAACGTTTGTAATACGTTTAAACGGCTCATTATTGTGATATTTTGATTAGGATTAATCACAGACCTGCCTTTTTTCCATTTCTTCCTACGTAATGTGTTGGCAGGAGATTAACAATCGATGACGCACATCAAGAAGGGTATTATTTCAACCATACTATGAAGTATTTACCCAGAAAATTGACTTAGTTTAAATAACTGTGTCCTTTAATGTTGCTTTCAATGTTTATAAATCTTGAAATACTATTGAATTAAAATAATGGGGTAATTGCCAGTTTAAATAATGAAATAATTGTCAGTTTTGACAGTACCCAATTGATAAATTATTCTTTGAAACTTAAACAGTTAAGTAAAGTTTTTACATAACTACTTTTCATAACTGATATATGGAGGTTATGAAAAATGTGACGTTACCTGACGTCAAGGAATGACTTAAAGTGTCACATTTGATAATACTATGGGTAGGTAATATCGAGTGCTTCAAATCCTAGCAATTTGACAGTTATTCGTGTCAAATTGCTAGAGGAAACAGTTCAGAATTTGAACAACACAAATTTACCCAATATCAATACAAACCTCGAGTGTAACTCGGCAGGACAATTTAATGAATGAGAAATTTGGAAACATATCAATGCAAACTTTATTCATGAAACATTTAAAATAAACACATTTTTATATTAATGTACAATTATTAGAAACGCAGTTATTGAAATTCATACTAGGAACAGTGATATTGATGAACAAATGAATTTAAGTGAAAAAACCACTAGTGTATTTGTCGGGGGTAATACCACAAGAGCTCAGATTTAGCCGGATATTTTTTGTGGTTGTTTTCGAATACTTACTTTCATTGGCAATTTAACGAGAGCTGTTCTGCCTGAACAGATCGAGTTAAATTGCCAATGAAAGTGAGCATGAGAGAACCACCGGAAAAAATATCCTGCTAAATCTGAGCTCGCATGGTATTTGGTAAGACAATCCCATGAATAAAAAGGTAGAACGTGTCGCGGGACACACGGTAGGAACTTTAGTTCCTTTTAAGCAAAAGTTATGTAATACATCTGACGTTATAGATAAACAATTTGCATATTCTTTGGTGGTTGAGTAGTAAGCACACCAGAGGAATTTTTTTTATTGTTAATTTTATTTTTAAATAATCATTCTGC
>CAJUYG010000916.1:21469-90638 GCA_910591675.1 Galerucella calmariensis | reverse complement strand
TCGTATATTTAAAAAAGGAAACCGTAGCATTATACAAATTGGACATTCGTTTACCACAAAATTAGTGGAAACATAAAATTGAATTGTTAAATTTTTAATTTGAAGTTATATTACAGAAATTTTTATTTTCTAGATTTTTTCCTAAGTGGGTCGTAGAAAATATATGCTGCTCGACTCGTGTGGATTGCCCATATCGCACTTGAACGATTGAGCACTCCGCCTACGGCGTCGTGCTCCATCTTCGTCCTCGTGCGATATGGCCATCATATCCACACTAGTTGCACAAACTACAATTTCTTTCAAAATATGCTCTTTTACACTCAAAAACTACCTGCCAAATGTCAAATCAATTTATCAATCCATTTTAAAGTTATCGAATTAAAACATTCAAGTTTTCAAAATTTCAACACTCTGTATTTCGAAAAGTAGCTAGACCCCTTAATCGCGCAAAAAAAATTATGGAAATAATAGTAAAAATTTATCCGAACAAATTCAAGTAGATCACTAGCACTGCGAATACCAGCTTTGCATAGAATTTCAATATAGCATCGGTGGTTCAGTGGTTAGAATGCTCGCATTGCACGCGGGCGGCCCGGGTTCGAATCCGGGTATGAGCATATTTATTATTATGAATCGCTGCTTCGTAAACGAAAGAGAGAGACTAAGGAGGCACAAGCACGCAAAAGCAAGGCACATAACGAAGCAATGTAACATAACGCAGCGTAACGTAACGCGTAACGGTCAGATCTTTTGCGTCGCGACCCCTGGTCGCTCAAACATAACCTGGCGTAAAGAACTAAAGTTCCAAAAACTCAATTCAATTAAACTAAATTAAATTAAATTGATTCCATATGAAGGAATGAGTTTTCTTGATATTTTCTGGAGTTGATTTTTCAATCTCCCTTACTATTTCTGCCTTGCAAATATTTCGCGTATTTTGAATTGAGTGAAATAATCAGTATAATACCGAATAATTGGCTAGAATAATGTTTTGCTATTGGTTAAAACCAACAAAATGTCAGATTTTGACAAGTGAAAAAAATAATCAGTAGTAATGTTTATTCACGATAAAAAGACGATGTCGTCATTTTTAGTTACTTTCCTGCTTATCAGAATAAATATTAATTTACCAACCGTAAATACAACTTATCCTCAACAGCCAGGGTCATTTACAGATAACGGGTTGGCAAAACTTCAAGACGTTGTCAGATCAACTGATAAAATTCCCCAGCATGTTTTGACGTTTATTGACATCACATTGACATTCGATCATCGTCTAATGTTTACAAGTTTTTTTGGTGCTTTTAAATTCATTGCTTCTTTAAGATTAAAAAAACAGCTATTTTCAATACTAATTATTTAGGCAAATCTGCAGTGTGTAGTTATAAAATGCCGAAGCAGCTGAACAGTAAATGTCAAGAGATGGTAACATCTTTGTTGAGCTATATTGAACGAGAATGCCGAAATGGGGGCCCGCTTACTGTAAGAGACGTAAGTAATAGTATTCGCTATTTGTATTCATCATTATTAACATCATTCTTACATATTCAAATGTAAATGGTTAAATGTTTTTAATGTTAGGTTAGGTTAATTAAACTTGATGTATTATTCTTTCATAAATTGATGTAATTATATTGTAGAGTTGAATAGATGAGGCTTTTACTTGATGTAGATCCATGGTAAGTTATGAAATCAACCAATTTTATTTTGTTAAATCTACATTGAAAAAGCTACTGTGTTAGCGAAACGCGTCACTTTATGTTTAAATACAATGTAGATTTAACAAAATAAAATTGTTTGATTTCATAATTTATATTGTAGAGAGTTGCAGAAGCTTTATAACTTAGCGTTACCACTGTTGACCGTATTGCCGCCAAGAATATTAGAGGTGAACAGCCTAAAAGCCCACCTAAAAAGAGACAAGGCATAAAATCTACCGTTGAAATTGATAACTTTGATCAAAATGCTTTCCGAAATGTTATATACGAAATGTATGGAAACAGTGAGTATATTGAATTCACTGTTTTATTTTATTCACAATTAACTAACCTTGAAAACTTTTAGTGAACCTGAAAGAACTTGCCACAATTGTAATGGATAATGCAAGTTATCACAGTACCAACAACAGCTACCAAAAAGGCTGATATACAGATCTGGCTGATACAAAATGATATTCATTTTGTAAATACTTTCTTCAAAACCCAATTATTGAATTTAGTTAAACTGTAACTTGGTATGAACATTCTTCAATATATTATGGTTATACTGAGATAACTTATTTTGTTTGAATATATACATTTTTGTAGGAATAAACCACCAACAGTATATGAAGCTGACATATTATCTGAAAAATATGGCCACAAAGTGCTTAGACTTCCCTTACCACTGTATGTTCAACCCAATTGAACATATTTGAGGCATAGATGAAAAAATTTATAGAGATCATGTGGGAACTGATGGTTCTTCAACAGAACAAGCATACAAGATTGGTGGGATAGAGAAGTAGTATTTGATAGACAGGATGTGCCTCCACACTGGCTATACTGGGGACTTAGACCTAGCATGGTATAGTGTATCTATTGTTAATGTGATGACCCATATTTTTAATCCCTTTGAAGAAAAAAGCCACCAAATGGCGTGCATGAAATTGTTTTATAAATTCGAATATTGTGAAATAATGCTTTTCAAATGTAACTCAAATTAATATAGTGCATTAAAATTAACCTGCATAAAATTTGTAATACAATTCAAGGTCATCACATTAACATTAGTTATACTATACACTGGCTATACAAAATGGTTGTCATTCCCAGGATCACATAGTATGTATCTCTGGTATGGTGGCCAAAAATCAGACAATCCCCTGCTATGCTAAAACTAGGCAAGTTTCAAAGACTTGCATGCATTGGCATTACAAAGGCAATGAGGACTACTCCTACAGCGGCGTTGGAGACAATGCTAGACCTTCCTTCGTTACATTGTGTCATAATGTGCGAAGCAAGGGCAGCACTAACCCGACTAGAGAAAGCATCAGACCATGACGTGGCACACGGGAGAGAACACACAGACCTACATAAGGCATGTGGATGACGACATCTTCAAAATGCCAACAGACCACATGACCACCAGATATATCTTTCGCAAGAACTTCGAGATTGTCATCAAAGATCGAAAGGAGCTTGAGGAAGAGAACGCACCACCACTCAGTAGAGCGAATGAACTGATCTGGTATACAGACGGATCAAACAATGAGCTCGGCACCGGAGTGGGCATATACAGCAAGTCGAGCAAATATGAAGGAATCGTCTCTCTAGGACAATACGCCTCGGTATTTCAAGCAGAGGTCTATGCAATACTTGCATGTGCAAGGGCAAATAATATGGGAGCCCACAACAACAGGCAGATCAGGATCTACAGTGACAGTCAAGCTGCCCTTGAAGCACTTCAGAGCTATAGGGTGACATCTCGGCTAGTATGGGAATGTGGAAGAACTTAGAAGACTGGCGACTCGGAACAGTGTAACACTGGAGTGGGTCCCGAGCGCTATTCTGTAACTCGTTTCGGAGAGAAATCGGTATCGGTAAGACTTAGTTATCGACAGCCGTCGATAAGTCGCATATGCGGCATTCTGTATACCTTTTCACCGACCGATATCGCGAATTCGAGTCGATATGAATCGGTATGTCTACCGTGATCTAATGAGCCCCTCGGTAACCGTTATCGATTTTCGTTGTAGGGAAATTTTCATTATTTATTGATGTTTGGCTGGGATTGCGGATTATTCAAGTGAGTTTTTAATATTTGAAGAGTAACTGTATTGTGTATAGTGTCTGATCTAGTGTTTTATAAGTCCTTCCCATCTTTTCCACAAAATTTTCCTGCAGCAAAATTTCAATGGCTCTCCTTGTACTGAATCAAATGATCCCTCTGAGCGGTATTATAACGCTCAGTTTTGATGGAACAAGAAACTCCTTTAAAATAATTAATATCTGTACTTATCCTATCTTTGAGACTTAAAAAAAAGAGATATAAATGTTAACGCTAGATCAATTCTTCAATGCTAGTTGACTCTAAATTTCGAGTGTTTGAGGTTGTTAATGTTAATATAAACATGAATTATATCTTTCATGATAACAGATAAAAGATATGTCACTAACACTATCTATTATCTAATTATATGACCCTACCTTCCAACGAAACCAAAATATAAACTTTAATATTCTTCTTTTTTATCCTTTATTGGGTAATATCACAAGGGATAATTTGCTCTAATCTTCAACGTGCACTTTGGCTTGTTTACAAATTTGACAGTTTCCCTCATCGCTCATTGGCCACATGTACCGAATCGAGTGACGTCACATCTATGCCGATAATTTTTGGTTGCAATTCCGAGCGTCGAAAACCGTGGCATATAGAATAGCGTCATATTAGTCCCGTCGGCCGCGCAACCGATGGCTGTTGTTAACATACCGATACCGACGACTGTCAATGCCGCGTACAGAATAGCGCTCCAGGTCACAAAGGAATCGCTGGCAATGAAAAACTTATGAACTCGCAAGAACGTCAACTCTGATGAACGGACCCGAACCTGCTGTGGGCATCTCCAGATGCTTAGCGAGGTCATGCTTAAAAGGGTGGGTGGAATAACAACACAATAGACACTGGAAGAATACGCCCAGGCAAATATATGGAAAGAAATTCATAAAAGAACCATCAGAAAAAGTAGCGAAAGAACTGCTCTCGATGAGCAGGAACAAACTACGCACCATAACGGGGCTAGTTACGGAACACTTTCCCACAAAGGAGCACCTAAACAAAATGGGGCTGTATAACGGCCTTACATACAGAAGATGCAAAAAGGATACCAAAATAGCTCTGCATATACTATGCAACGGTGAGTCGCTGGACCTCAGAAGGCAGAAACTGTATGGCAGAACCTAAATGACTCCAGAAGACTTCTACAACCAACCAGCAAAGATCCTGTATGAGCTAATACTTGGAACGGATTGGCTGAAGTCAGTCAGAACACTAGGAGTATCCACAATAAGCCCAGGGGGTCTATTCTCAAACAATGACATTTATTGTCGCATGCGAGATTTTACTTTTTTGTATACATCCCTAATTGACAAAAGTATAATCTCGCATGCGACAAAAAATGTCACTGTTTGAGAATAGACCCCCAGGAGGCTGAGGTGGTGCCGGCGAAGGGACGGCTCCTTTAAAAAAAATAAGTACTTCAAAATAATCAGTTTATAGTCCAAGATCCCAGAGCGATAAGACATAACTTATTTTCAAATAGATGAAATGTTAGGTTCTCAGTAGCATCCCGTGTGCTTTGAACACCTGTGTGTTTGTGGAGCTATCCCAAGGGCACCTGGGCAGGTATCAGGTGAGAAAGACGACTAAAAATAAGAGTTACTTCACTTAAATTTAAATGTCTGATTTTTATATATGTTCTGTAGAATAATATTCTAAAGTAGTATCATAAGTGTCGGACACTTTCCATGGACCAAAACTTTTGTCAGACGCTTTAAAGCTCCACAAGCTCCGTAAACTATTGTATTCAGTATAGGTCGAATCTGTTGGAGCATATTGTATAACTTAGTAATAGTTGCCATGATAACATATTTGAAAGTCAGACATGTGAAAATAAATGAAGCTAATCCATTCTTTTGCAACTTTAAGGCGTCTGTCAAAAGTTTTGGCCCATGGAAAGTGTCTGACACTTATGATACAACTCTAGAACATTATTCTACAAAACATATATAAAATTCAGACATTTAAATTTAAGTGAAGTAACTCTTATTTTTAGTCATCTTTCTCACCTGATATCTGCCCAGGTGCCCTTAGGATAGCTCCACAAACACACAGGTGTTCAAAGCACACGAAATGCTACTGAGAACCTAACATTCCATCTATTTGAAAATAAGTTATGTCTTATCGCTCTGGGATCTTACTCTATTATACATCGATAACTTGTTGCATAATTACAAAGAGTGTCTGTTTGACAGTTTAAATAATCCAACCGAGAAGCGGGAGAATTACTCTGTCAAACTGACACGAATTTCATTTATACAGGAAGTTTGAGGTGTATAACCGTATTTATTTTGAAGTACGTATTGTATTTGATACTATTATTTGTTAAGTAAATATAAACAATTCATTAATTTAGATACAAATTGGAAAAAATGGAAATTACAATCCAAATCGACTCATTTTTGATAAACGTCAGAATTTGACGGTAATGTTAGTTTGTGTGTTGTTGTACATTGATGTCGATGTGGTTACCATGGAAATTAAAGTATTGTAAAATTTTCGATTGGTAGAGCTACTTTATGTATAATCACTTGTAAAATTTTTGATTAGTAGAGCTGCTCTATGTATAATCAAATATTATTGAAATTATACGAGGTAACTCAACTAAATGGAACGTTCTGATTGGTTGAAAATGATACGAAAAAAATAATCTGTATAATATCGAATGATCGACTAGAAAAATGTATTGCTATTGGTTAAAACCATCAAAATGTCAAATTTTGACAAGTGAAAGAAATAATAAAAAAAAATAGCTAATCATCTGTGTGCCAAGTTTTCAAAATTATCAATTCCCCATAGCGGTAGGTATACTTGTTGACAAAATATATGTGTGATTTTTGACAAGTTTGTCTTAAGTATATATTTAACAATGAAAAGCTAATTTTTCTGAAGTGTATCTAAAATTGTGGTAGGGTGATCAATCGAAATATTAATTACGTAGTCATGAACTGTGACACATCAGTGGTTAATAGATTAGATTATGGTTTTAGGTTGATTGTATTTTGTATATTTCACGACGAAGATAAAAATATAACATGATAATAATTATTTTTGTGTTCTCGAAATTAAGTAACTTCCTACGTTTTAGGAAATTACTTACTGATCTTGTATATGTACTTTTTCCTTTTCTTAAACCACTTTGTGATTCTTTCAGTGTACTTTCCATATGTGGTCTCAGTTTCTTGTCTTTCATAAGCCGCGCTAAGTGAAGTTATTCCTCTGTAATTGTTGGAATTAAGCTTGTTCTCCGTTTTATAAATTGGTCTGATCAGTGCCATTTTGTCATCTTGAGTTATTTGTTCTCCATCCCATGCCGTATTGATTATATCTAGTAGAAGACCCTTTCCTTTTTTACCCAGATTTTTAAACATCCCTTTTGTTAGCTTGTCATATCCGGAAAGATTCATGAAAAAAAATTTGTCAGTGCTGAAATCTATTGAAGTATACTCTTTTTCGAGCTCAAAGGTTCAACCGACTAGTGACATAATCTTTTTGCGCGATCGAGCTTTTTTGTTTATTTACAGCATTGGTTGTCAGGACGGTATAGGTTGTGTTTACTGGTTTCTAAGTCTAACGTAAGTAAATCACTTACCGACGTCATAGCCCTACATACATCTTTTTTATGAACAGAACCGAACAAAACAGTATAAAAAGTAATAAACAGCATAAAAACAATTTCACCAAAATGCTAATTATATTTTAAACCGATCGAGAAGTATAAATGTCACTTTTGACATTCCGTTCATTTCGAAGAAATTGAAATTATTTTATTCGAAATTTATTTCTATATGATCGCGCAAAAAATGGTATAAGCATCTCGAACGTTAAGGCAAACAACACTTACCGTTCTTAATACTTAATAAACTATATCAGAGTGATATTTAAGTAGGTTTGGAACACCTCAATTAACTCGGAAACGGATCTCACGATTTTCATAGATTTTGGTGTGCAAGAATTATCTTATATGACCGATTTTATGGTGGTATTTACATTGTTGTCAGATCTTTCCTTTTCCGGAATAATAATGAAATTTGTGATTTCGAATGGATCAACCTTTATATTTTTGCATTCGAGATCCTTAAGAATATTTTTCGTGAAATATTCCCCATACCCAATAGTTTTGTCGAAGCCGACCTGTCAAAGTCATGTGTCCTGAATGGTGTGTTTGAGGATAGTAGAAACGATATTGAAGGTTATTCACATACAAATGTCATAAAATAACAAATAAAAATCGTCACCGTGTCCAGAACTCAAACCCTAGGTCTACAATTGATAATTTCCACACCCAAACCATGGGCAAAATAATAAAAGAGGCGGATTGAAGTATAGGCGGTAAAAGGCACAATGTTTCTGTGCAACTGACCCGCGCATCGAGTCGCTCCGGTCGTGAGAACTGTGAGACTTTTCACATAAGGAAAATAGAATGAAATAGTTTAAAATATTATAAATCACATTTCTGTTCAACATTTATCCTTCAATGTCGATAAATATTATAAAATATCCCAGTACCTATACCAACTTTTAAGTCATTAAAAATGAAAATATATAAAATCAATCCTACATTGGCTGGTGTGAATCTAGCTTCTGCTTGTTAAAGTCAAAGTGTAAGTGTCAATAATTAAAATTATTCCACAAATAGTTATAAGACTTTAAATTAGTTTGCTCATAAATTTATTGAGGATTCTAGTTCTAATAAGGGAAATAAATATAAATGATCCTTTAAAATGTCATCACTGGATATAATTCGTCATAGTTGTATTGCAAAAATTGTAATAGTTAATATTTTTGGCCACTTCGCAATTTGTAGTAAGAATTAACCATTTTTCAAATTTCCATCTGATATTAATCAAAGTGAACAGTGGTACAAAATACATCATCATCATCATACATCAAAGGTTGTGTAAAGATCATTTTGATAATAATGCATTCACAAGTTACAGGTTCATTATGCAAAATACTTATTAAATTTGTTTTACCTTTGCAATCCTCAAATCAGACACACTTTATTATATGCAGTTTAATGATTATTTCAAATTTGTGTTGATTTCTCATTTACCTAAATTATGTGTCTTGGAATTGTTTATTAATTTTAATCATTTCATTAGAAACAATTAAATATAATCGTATATTTTGTAATGAAATAATTATATAATAAGCGATTTCTGGACAAATTGTAAAATTTACCTACCCACAATCCAAACCATCTAATCTGAATATCCCGCCCTCAAAAATTAGTTACGATAACCCTTCCTGGTGCGCTTCGATCAACGTGATGACCACTGTTAAAATACTACAGAACCGACATTTCTCATTATATTATTTTTCTCTATAAGCCAAACCTCTATGCCACTCGGCTATAAAGACATTAGTAATTTACGTTACAAGACCGGAAAGTAATGTTTTTCAGGTCGAGACAAGCAGATTCCAGGGCGAGCCGGTATTACCGGTATTACCCTCAACGTTCGAAATGCTTATACAATATTTTGCGCGATCGTATTGAAATAAGCTTCGGATAAAATAATTTAAATTTCTTCGGAATGAACGAAATGTCAAAAGTGACATTTATACTTCTCGATCAGTTTAAAATATAATAAACATTTTGTTGAAATTGTTTTGATGTTTTTATATTTCTGTTCGATTCTGTTCATTGAAAAAATATAAATCTTCTAATTTTTTTTGTTCCTTTTGTGTAATGAATGAAGTAATATATTATTTCGGACCACTTAAATGTATGTAGGGCTAAGACGTCGGTAAGTAATTTACTTACCGACGTCTGAACGGTAAGTAAATCACTTACCGACGTGTTAGACTTAGAAACCAGTAAACACAACCTACCGTCCTGACAACCGATGCTGTAAATGAACAAAAAAGACCGATCGCGCAAAAAAAATAATTTATGCTATATGTAGAAGATATCTAGTATGTCAAAACTAAAAAAAGTGATGATTTTTTTATCAATAATTGCCCATTGTTTGTTATTCTCTTCGTATTTTCTTTTAATGTCATCCGATTATTAGTAATGTTGAAAATTTTAAGTCTCTAATCCATCGAGAAATAAATTTAAAATTAAGTAGAAACGTGATAAAGATATGTCAAATAGGTATAATCTTGTGAATTAGCAGATAAATAGCCGTTAGATTGAATTTTAGATAGCATATAAATGGATATCTGTTATAAGATGCTAATATCTTAGATCAGGGGCCAAAAATGGCAGACCGCGAAAAAGCAGCTTACAGAGTCCGCAATTTTATAAAAATGTATCCTTCTCGTTATCTTTGTTGACGTGATGAAAAAGTAAATTTTCTTCGTGTGAAATCATCACTGCAGTATCGTGAATTGAAATAATTTTTTGAAGAAGTTGATGCACAATGACGACGATCTACTGTCGCATGATAATGTGAGATGGTTAAGCAAAGGCTACGTTTCAGAAAGATTCTTCAGTGGCTTAGAACATATATTTTCAACAGTGATCAGACTTCAGCAAACGCTGACTTAAGTTATCTAAAAAACACAAAAATGCGGAAGGTTTAAGTAAAGAGTTCTGGATAAATATCCAGAACTACAAAAATTAGCTTTGAAACCTCCTACTTTGTTTGGTCAACATACTATATTTGTGAAGCAGCATAATATTCGAAGATTAGGTTCGGTGCGGACCGCAATTTTTTTAAAACGGACCCCAAGGGAAATTGGTGACCCCCCGTCTTAGGTCATGAAATATCTAAGACGTATCCTTAGTTCCTATACATATAAAATGAGGTATCTCGGTTACTGATTTAATTATATCAACTTTCATAGTTTATAAACGTAATTTATGAAATTTGTAATTAATTAATTAATAAAGAAAATATAACCTCAATACGGCAACAGAGCTACACTAACGCGTGTCCGGGTTTAAGGTGGTATAATATAAAAACCCATGGAATGTTTTCTAGGAAATAATCACATTTTTAAAATAACCAGTTATCAGATGAAAATGTTACTATCAACATGATAGTCTATGACAAATCATTCTAAATAATGTAACCCCTTATCAATTTTCATTATTATAACGCTTCACCTGTATATTTATATACAGTGCTATGCAAAAGTCCCCTCCTCCCCTCGTATCTTTAGAACGGCTACACTTACATTAATAAAATTTGGAGGGTGAAAATAAAGTGTTGTAAACTTCTCTACGAATGGTAACAGGTGACGTAATAGTGATAGATGACGTCACAGTGCCACTCTGGCCAATAATTTCAAATAGGACCTTATGGCCAGTGATATCTCGTTTGGAAGGAATTGACATTGGCTACATACCCATATTAATTTTGTTTGGGTTCAAACTAATTTTGACGGATGAATTAGATAAGTACCAAAATTATTATTTCACATTTAAATATTGAAGATTTTTCAGTCCCCTTCTGGTTAGTTGTCAAAAAAATTGACGTATTTGTTGCTTTGCAAAGTTCTTCTAAATAGCTTAAATATTCAATTTTATTATTGTTTAACGAGACGTTTAAGAGTTTACATAGGCAAAACGGTACGTACTCAAGCCGACAAAGTAGCGGCTATCTTAATAATAATTGGTGAATCTAGAAAGAATCTCCATGAAGCTGAACGTTTATTTAATGAGAGATACCCAGATCGCCCTATCTCGAGAACTTATTTGAGGGAGCTTCTTCACAAGTTTGAAGCAACAGGTAGATTTCAAGATGCCACACGATCTGGTCGACCAACATTTAGTGATGATAAAAAATTGATATAGTTGCTGAAATGGTAGTAAATCCTACTTCCTCTTCATCTAAAGTTGCGTCTATCTGTAAAGTGAGTAAAAGTACAGTACAGAGAGTATTGGCTGAAAATAAATTTCATCCATACAAGCTAAAAATGGTGCACCAGCTTTTGGATGACGACCCTGACAGAAGACTCGAATTCTGTGAATGTATAACAAATGAAATTAGTCAAAGCCCACATTACACAAAAACAATTTGCTTTAGTGGCGGAAGTACTTTTTGCCTCAATGGAAATGTGAATACACAAAATGTAAGGTATTGGAGTGACACAAATCCTCACACCTTTCGTGAACAACATACCCAATTTCCAGAAAAAGTCAATGTTTTGTTTAGGTATTTTGGGAAACCACATCGTTGGTCCTGTTTTCCTAAATTCAAATTTAAGCGGTGAAGTGTATCTGGAGATGTCACAAAATGCAATTGAGCCGTTAATTCTTGAAATTCTTGAAGATAATCCAGATGAATTCGGCCATCTGAAAATAACATTTCAACAAGATGGTGCTCCTGCACATTATTATGGTGCAGTAAGACGTTACCTGGATAAAGAATATCGAGGTAGATGGATCGGCCGGCGAGGTCCTATAGAATGGCCACCTCGGTCACCAGATCTGACACCATTAGATTTTTTTCTATGGGGGTACTTGAAATCCAAGGTTTATACTACGGCACCAGATATAGCATTGGCGTTTTGAAAGGAAGAATTATTGAAGAATGCAATGCAATTTCAGCTGACACATTCGAACGAGTACGACAAGAGTTCACTAATAGGATGTATTACTGTCAGGAAGTAGACGAAGCACATTTCGAACACTTGCTATAAGAATATATTGTTGATATTTGATTAATTAAATTTAAAAAAATAATTTCAATAATTTTGGTATTTATTTAATTTATCCGTCAAAATTAGTTTAAACCCAAACAAAATTAATATGGCTATGTAGCCAACGTCAATGCCTTTCAAACAAGATATCACTTGCCATAAGGTCCTATTTAAAATTATTGGCCAGAGTGGCACTGTGACGTCATCTATTACTATTACGTCACCTGTTACCATTCGTAGAGAAGTTTACAACACTTTATTTTCACCCTCCAACATTGCTAAGAAGTCTCGACAAAATGATCAACGATTCTATCCGTAGCTTTGAAAATAAATTGTCAACAAACGAATGTCCAGAATTTTGAGCACTTATTGTGATGAAGTTTTTGCAACTTAAATAAATTTTCAGTTAATAAATTTCTGTATCATCTAGTTTTGTAAAAAATCACAATTTTAATAATTTTATTGAATTTCTAATATAATTTCCGAGTAAAGAGAGTAAAGAGAAAATTGCTATTATTTTTGTGGAAAGAAAAAAAAAATGTGTTGAAATGAAAACCCCATTTAAAAAGCATTGGTCATTTACGCACGCTTTTGGGTGTTATAATGAAAGTCCCATATAAAAAGCGTTGTTCATTTACGCACGCTTTTTAACGTATGTATATGTATAATGTATGATTTCACAAATGTTTTTTGGTTCGGAAATGCCTACTTTTAAAGGTGGTCGTAGATAAAATTCCACTATCGACTCTATTCATACGTCTTTTGTCGACGATTGGTCAGAAATAAAAGAAGGATTGTCGACAGTATACAGACTGCTGTTGACTCTGGAATAATAGTAGTAGTAACTGTATAAAGCGACCGGTAGAGCCCCAGTAGAGATCAAGTAGAGGGTCGTGAAATGAGTGAAATGTATGATTTCACACTTTTATTTTGGTTCGTGACTAATTTTAAAGGTCGTCGTAGATAAATAATATAATATAACTATATGTGTACGTTTCAATGAATAATAAAATAGGTACTTAGCTGCCTTAATCAGAAAAGTAATTGATGCATGTCTAATATAACCAAGAGGAATTATAATAATTGTAACTTTGCTGGTTTAGAAGCTCTACGGTCTTATCTACGATCGTTCATTCGGCATATATTCTTCATGTTACTTTTGTCAGTTGTTACCATTCTTGTCTTGCATTAAGTAGTAGATAATAAAAAGATAAACTCCTAGTAGAAAAATGCTATAACTTGCGCAAGCGCGGCAGAACATTAGATTACATACAGTTGGCAGAAGCAAACGTGAGCCCTGGTGGGCGTGTTCATGTCGCTGTAGTTGTATTTTTGTAGTAACAATTCAATATTTTGAATCGATAACCAAATATCGATACCATAAATGTCTACTGTTAAGAGATATGTAAACAAAGTCAAACTTGCTAAAAATATAACTCTAAATTTAATAAAAAAAATTATATTGGACCAAAAATAAAACTACTGTTTGCCCTAAATGTCTATATTCTCAAATTACATGACTGTATTAATGTCATGAAAAAGAAGGGTCAAGTTTTTATGGAAAGCAACAAAATATGAACTGGTTTTAGTCCAGTGTTGCCGATGCAAAAATGAAAATTACCCGAACTTACTATTCAAATTATCAGAATTTGTCAAAATTACCAAAAGGACACATTGGTTATCTGTCTTCGACCCCAGTCAATATGGAAAATCCCCAAAAACAATAGCCATTTTACATATCCCTTCTACAAAATATTCGAAAAACTATTGGATCCAAATTAATGAAATTGTCTAAAATCGGATAATCATCCTCGCATTGACAACACTGATACAGAATGAATAAAATGATGTATGTCGATATAATCACTCGGTCATATTATTTCGATTATATTTAACAATTACTAATGGACAATCGTTAACATTGGCTCTTGATTGGCTGCTTGCGATGACCTTAATTTAGTTCGCATATTTTCCGGGGCTCATGTTTGGTTCTGACAACTGTACCTACTTTGCCGCCTGACATTTGATACCTATATTCCGTCTAACAGCGGTCTGAAGTTTATATTTTCAACTTTTCACAACTCAAAAATGGTACAAGGTAGGTGTAGCATATTATATTTTTTTGAAATCAGAAAAAAGGCCATTCCAAAAATGTGAAAATATACAGGGTGTCCTATTTAAAAAAGAACTATTATTTTTTGTATCCCCTTAAATTTGCACGCTACTGAACTTTTGATAGAATATTAAGAAAATTCAGCTACAACCAAACAACTTTTATGGAAGACTTTTTTTAAGTAATAATAACGATGATAGGGGGTGGTAATTTATTATGAATAATCCTGTATAGTGGACGTAATATTTTTTATGCAGCTATCTAATCGTATATCCCCTTAAAGTTATATTGCGGACTATGACGGTATCGTATCGAATTACAGTCGAACAAAGAGCCGACAACTTTAAGTTCGCACAATATCTATTACGGCAAGTATAGACTCTTGGGAAATGTACACTTTTACCGTAAAATGTGTACATTTCCCAAAAAGTTAGGTACATGTGAACTGAATATAATGTATACAGTAGAAAAAATTGACCTTTACCCTGACGTCATACCTACTAACCTCGCGAACTCAATCAATGAGTCAAAAATGGCTACAATTACTTTGTCGTGTGCGTAAATACGTTGACTGCTTGTTTATCTTGTTCAGCCACCGTCTAAAAAGTGAGGTTAAGTTGGAAATATTCATTGAATGCGAAACAGAAAACTCTGTACTTATCGTGGAATAAAAATAATAAATTAGAGGTCTTGAAAAAAACCGATTTTATAGAATTTATATGAATGCAAATGATGGAACGATTTGAACAAAACTCGATGTATCAAAATAATCACAGTTGTCATAAGAGGTCAAAATAAATTCTTATGAATACAACCGATTAATCGTTTTTGGTGCTATCTCTTTTCAACATTTAGAAGTAATAATTAGAGTTACAAAAGAACGTATGTCATTGCTTGAAAGACAAGTGTACGTATATTGTATGATGTGTTTTTACTGTCAGTAGAAAAGGATGAGGTATATAAAGTTTGTGTTTACCACTGTTTATTGTTAGTGACGTCAGGGTAAAGGTCAATTTTTTCTACTGTATGTACATTTCCCGGCAAATGTGTACTCTTGCCTTCACGTTTTGGTGAATGTACTCTTACCTTTATGTTTTAAGAAAGCTGGAATACAAATAAATTAAAAATGTTGAAAGTAAATATATTTCTTTCTATTATTGTTTTTTTAGTTTGATTTCGAACAACAAATGTTGATCGTACCGCTTTAGTGATGAATGCATTGTAGTGCACATTGGGTTATTCAAAAAGGGGAAGGGAATATAATCGTTGAATTAGCCGTTCCCCTTCTTGAATCACTTGACATGCGTGTTACAAAACAAAGTATTGGATATTTTTCGAAAATGGGAAGGGTGAATGCATTCAATACTTTGTAATGCGAATATCAAGTTAGTCAGGAAGGGGAAGGGTAATCCCAATGATTATATTCCCTTCCCCTTCTTGAATATATTAATGTTCATTACAAAGTAATGAATATCTTTAAAGGGGAAGGGAAAATGTAATGATTATGTTTCCTTCCCCTTTTTCTCACATTTACTCACATTTACCAAAACGACATGGTCATTGAGTATTCAATGCACACTTCCCATCTTTGAAATTGTAGATGTTATTTGAATGCACATTACCCAAACGAGGAGGCAAATGTGCACATTTACCGGAAAATGTGTACATTTGCCGCAATATCTTTTTTTACCGTAACATATAATATAATATATAGTTGCAAAAAGAAATTTAAGGAGATTCTAAGAATATCAAAAAAATAACGTTCTTTGTCCGAGAAAGATGAGAATTTTTCGACGAGAGAGGGTACTTCTCCCGTCTCATCTCGGTGCTTTATTCGAGAGACGAGAATCTTTCGCTGCGCTTGCGTAATTTATGACATTTTTGGCGGATTTCTGGATATGTCTAAAAAACTTCGACGTTAGTTAAGAAATACGTTAATGACGTCATAATTCCGTCTCATCCATTTCATAAATGAGAGATCAAGATGGACAATGCATGACCATAAGCGGCAAAGGATGATTGAACAAAGTCTATCACAGAACACTTTACACAAATCACTTTATTTTTTGGAACATTTTCAAATGGTTGTTCAATAGAAAAAAAAAATGCAAGTTAAAAATATTTTATTGTTTATATTATTCAACAAAAGTCTAATATTAATAATTCTAAATTTTAAAAATATATACAAATAACGCTTTGGTAGTTCCAGGTATAAATATTCTTCTATGGTAACTAAAGGTTTTTTGAGGCATTGTACTGATTACGAATACCTATGATTCTAATTATGTTACATACTTATTTTGAAATTCCACAATAACAAAAAATTTTGTTTTGAACTTTAGTCTTTTAATATTTTTTCCAATTCAGATTCACAAATAAGTCACCACGAAGTAGAGTCCAGGACGCGCAAACTATAAATTGATATTCTTTCTTGTAAAAAGTATCAAGCCCTACATTTGCGCATCCAGACTTACCCCTAGTAGCTGTGAATTTTCTATCTGGATGGGAATATAAATATTGCTATTTAATTTTATTATACTAAACTTAAATGTGTGTATTTTTTGTTCATCTATTGGAAAATAAATAAATTCTCATAAGCATTCTTCAGTAAATATAGATTAATTGTGGCCAGATATGTATATTTGAAAACATTCGTAAATTTTTGATTTTTCCTCCATCTGCACTCAATGCAAACAACATATACATGAGAAAACGTGCTACATGTTTTTTTATTAAATGAATAAATAAAGATCGCCATCAATATACGGTTTTCTGATTGCTAGTAACAGTTTAAGACAACATAACAAACAAAATAGTTGCCAACTTTTTGATGCCTAAAAAATGTAGTCAATAATATAGATAATATTAGAAAAAATCGAATCCCACAAGGTGGTGATTCAAAATTCAAAGCCTCAACTATTCACAAGCAATTTTCTTCGCGGCTTCGTTATTTCCCGTGACCGATTTTTTTCTGTACAGGGTGGCAAAATTTATAAGAAAAAAATGTTTTGTTGATACGAAAAATGTAAAGTTACATCCTACAAATATGTCACAAGTTTATGTGAATAACAATGGAGGTTTTTTTAAATTTAATATTTATCAACCTACATGTTGTATTTCACTGTGGGTTCGTAGTAAGGATGCGGGGTGTTAGCTGCAGGAGGTGATGGAAGTGACGTTGAAATTGAAGGAGGTGGTGGACTTAAATACGGCTTCCTATCACATTGCGTTGTCTGCATTGAACTGCTGGAAGGCCTCATCACTGAAAACCAAAAAAACATAAGAAAAAGGATTTAAAAACAGATTTTTTTCATAGAGATATTCAATTTGTAAGCTGCAAGATGATAAAATCAGTGGCGTAACAATAGGGTGGCAGGCTGGCAAAATGCCACGGGCCCCCGACCCAAGAGGCAGCGAGCTCAAAAATATTTTTTTTAAATTGTACCTGAGCACCTATTTTATTTTATTTAAAAAGCAAATTTTTCAAGTTCTGCTTGAAATCCAAAGTGAGACAACTAAAGACCATAATACAATTTCAAGTTCATCGTTGAGAATTTTAACCAAACTAAAAAAAAATATGTTGATTCATTTTTAGAGATGTACACGCCAAATAATGCCATATATGATTACTGTGCTTCTCATAATTTAAATCTAGTATTCCATGATGTAGTGAGAGAGGTTATTGTAATTTTTTTGGGCATATTATCAAAAGATGGAATAGTTTATTAAATTTTATATATAATGAAGAAAGGGAGTCTTCAACTTCAATAAAATTAAATCATTAAACCCTACTAGATGGGCAGGACGTTATGATGCCGTTTTTGCTTTAAAAGTTCGGTTTGTTGAAGTCGAAAAAGCGCTAACGAAAACAATTCTGTTAAATTGCAAATCAGATGAAAGAAATGAAGTTGTTTCACCCAAAAAGAAGATCGAAAACTATAATTTTATTATGTTATTGGTTTTCCATTGCAAGATCCTACTTTCTATCGATGCAGCCTCTGAAGCACTTCAGTCTAAAGCCACCCATCTTTCAAATGCCTGAAAATGTTTGAAAATTTGTCTAGAGCCAGAGAAATTCTCAGTTTTCGATTCACTTTCAGAGACGAAATAGAAAAATCTTCGTGTATTAGAGACCTTGCTGATTTAGCAATAATAAAAATCATGTATGTCCTACAGCTTTCCTGAAGTATTCACTGCATTAATGTTATTTCTTACAATACCTGTGACTACAGCTAGTGCTGAACGATCATTTTTAAAACTGAAATTGATGAAAACCCATTTGTGAAACTCTATGAGACAAGACAGATCATGCCTATGGTCATTTGTGGGACATATTATACACCGTCTAGTTGAGTACACTGAAAATATCGAAGTTTATTAAAATTAAACTGAGTACAACGTGACGATTTTTACTGCTAGGGCCCCATCAAAAGAATTTGCCACGGGTCCCAGATGGTATAGTTACGCCACTTGATAAAATCTCCATTTTATACTTAAAATTTGTAGGAATTAAAAAATTTACCAAAAAGTTGAAACTTTTTCCAATTTGTGTTAAAATTATTTAAAAAATAATGTTATTATTTAGAACAAAAAAAAACGTTTCTTTAGATTGTTTTGTTTGATGAGGTGCCGTGTATTTTCAATTTAATAACAGATCATTAAAAGTAGTAGATTTGACCACCCAGCACGTGTCACGTCAGAATGTTTTCTGTCATCTCAATCAACTGATGCGCTCCACTACCGATAAAAGCACATACTCGAATTACCTGATAAACAAAATGCTGCCTTTTAAACAGTCAATGCTTAAGATAATAAATGTATGATTTTTGCAACTATAATTAGAAAAACTTATTTAATTATTGTGAAGAACAAAAGCTCTTCGATTTCGAGAAAAATATTTTTACTTAAATATTCAGGCGCTTAAAGTTGTGGTTTTTCAATTTATCCGGTCATTTTTTCAACACCATTTTCAATCATTTTACTTGCTCTTCTCAGTTGGCTTTAAAAGATCATTATAATACTTCGCTCTTTTTGTATTCTGAGGATACGCTACTAGTTTTCAATTTTTTTATTGTAAAATATTAAAATTCAATACAATATAATAAGTATAGTTAGGGTGCGCTAACTAAAACATGCAGAAAATACATTTTAAACAGTTTTCTGCAATAATTGACTTAAAATACGATAAGGTTGTGTTCTTCACAACTGCCAATTCTTTTTTTTATTAATAATACTAGAATACACAATTATTAATTTCACCATAAAACACGATTGAGTATTTATTTTGGAAAAATTCTGGAATTTATAGTATATGCACAAAGCCTCAATTGAGAATTGGGAAGAAGTGAAAAAGATTTAATCAAATAACAATTTTCTCGTAGAGTCTTAAGATATTTGTGAAAAGGGTAATATCCAAGAACAAAATAACAGAGCAGAATACCATGGTAATTTGATAAAACAGATAATGTTATAAAGACTCTTCTCCACGACTAAATAATAAAGTACGCACAAATTATTTTTACATATTTAGCTGCATATTGATATAAATTCTTCACACCAGTGAATAATGAAAATAATTTCACTCTCGTTAGCCAATCACATTCTATTATTATAAGAATTCAAGCCAAAATGAATTGAAGTGAATAAATCAAATTGTCACTTTTAAAACGTCAAAGCAAATCGCTTCTGACAGCGCGTCGTTTGAAACGTCAAAATAATTATATTATAATCATAATTTCACGTATTATATAGAGAAAAAATTAACAACAGTAGCGATAGTGGAGATGTAGGTAATATGTACGCCTCCCGAAAGTAATTTCATTTATAAATGTAAAGGTTTCGATTAAGAATATGAGTTATTTGTATATTTTTGTTCTTCACATTTTTATAAATGAATATAAATATAACGATCGGGGTTCAATCCTCACTGGAAGTTTTTTTCAGCCGTGGAGAAAGTATAGTCTTTTACTTGTGTAGAACGAACGGCTACTATTCTTAAACCGTGAATAAAATTGCTTCAAAAATGCACTAGAAAAATTAAAAATAAGATACCCTGAGCTAGCGGTCATACCTAAATAGCTTCAATAACCACCAGACACAATTTTTCAAACTACAAGTTAAATATGATTCGGCAGTGCTGGAGCCAAAAAAATTGTTCCAAAAATATGAGAAAGCTTTTTAAAACGAAGTAAATGTATCCATTTTTATTAATCCTTCGAGAACGTTAAATAGTTAATGTAGTTTCTTTGTTGTTGATATTTACACTGATTAACTTTTATATCTCATTCACCTACACTTGGTGGAAATTCATTTCATAAAATTCATATTGAAAAAAAAATAATTTTGGTTCAAATCAACCTTAATTTCAAAAAAAATAAGGTACTTACTAGTTTCCGAGGTAGACGATGTAATGCTTCCATAGGTAGGATAATAATTTTCATTCAGCACAGGCGCCGGAGCTTCTTGTCCTTCGTTCATAGGACTAAGAGGAGCTTTCATATAAGAACTGGAAATAGTGCTATCAGAATAGGATGGAAGAAGTCCAGTACTACCACCCCATTCCCTATCACACTGTTGTTGATACACAGAAGGATACTCGTAACTTCCATAATGTGACGCAGAAATACCAGGTACTTGCGACGTACCATTATAGGAGCAAGTACTGTAATCTTGACTAATAAGTGCTTGATGGTCGTAGGAAGCCGTTTGATTAACCATATTCGCCATGTTATTAGTGAAAAAAGAGCCTGGATGATATTGTGGCTTCATAGCTTGACATTTTCTTCTAAAACCTCTAGGTCTCCGCCGGAACGAACCTTCTTCAAACATAAATTCACTAGCAGGATCAATCGTCCAATAATGTCCTTTTCCAGGACGTCCCAGTCCTTTGGGTAATTTAATGAAGCACTCGTTTAAAGATAAATTGTGTCGCACTGAATTTTTCCAACCCTGATAAGAACCTCTGAAGAAGGGAAATCTTTGTTGCAAAAAAGTATATATTTCACTAAGGGTTAATCTTTTCGTTGGCGAATGTTGAATCGCCATCACTATTAACGCTATATAAGAATACGGCGGTTTTTCTTGACGACGTATACCCGATTTTTTATCCGTACTCGTCGGCTTCGTATCGGATTCATGTTGAGTTGTATTATCTTGTTGATTAGTCGTCGATTGGGGTTGCTCGTTATTAGATAAAATAACGCTCGTATGATTTTGATGTAGATGCAATTGATGAAGATGCTGATGTATGTTGTTGATATTTTGATGCACTACCGGACCGGCTGCTGCACTACTAACTTCAGTTAACTGTGATTCCTTCATGATAAATTAAACATTTACACTAACGAAAACTAAACAATTTAAATTTTCTTCTTTATATTACAAACATTTGATACTCGTAACGACTGTTATATGTATATATGTATACACAAATATTGTATATATACAGTATAAGTTTATATACAAAAAGGTCGGATTTTATATACACACAACTCGAAAAATTTTTAAATGATACTGTACACGTAGAAGTTAAAGAGTCGTCTGTGAGTAAAGATGTGTTTAGGATGTGGTCTTAGAATATTGGGTAGAGGTCGAGATACAGGCGGGGACTACGTATGTATTTCGGCTTGTGTGGGATGTACCCGATGATGATCATTATCATCATCATGAGATTTTAAATTTTGGTTTTGTGACTGAGTAATGTCGAGAGTTAAGAGACACGGTAAGCGTTCTTACACACCATTCGGTATCAAGTGAAATTTTTTGGTTATAAATTGTTTTCCCATAAAAAAAACTTAAATTAAAGAATCTTCCAAATGAAAAAATATTGTTAAGACTTTAAAAAAATAAGATCGAATCAAAACTATGGAGTGAGCAGGAATTTTTTTTTTAAATAATCTGGAAAATTCAAAGAAGCAAGTTGATTTTTTATTTCAATTGCATGTAGTGATCAATTATACAGAGTAGATCACGTGTTAGTAGTGTTGTTAACGGTTTTTTTCCAAATGATAAAGTTTTGAAATCCTTAACAATATCATCACGGAGATATAAAATTTCTAAAAGCTTGACCAACATAGATTGTGTTATATTGTGGGAAAAGTTACATAATAAATTGAAGAAATCAGCAGACATGAAGTTTTTACATATTTTGGAACCATTTCAAAAATTACATTTCCAACAATATCTTTTTTGTTATACTCCTTTGAAACATCTAAAATAATGAATGATCAATTTTGATGAAAAGTCAAAACAAAAACTATTCAATCTAAAAAGTATTTATAAATTTATTTTTCCACAATACTTGTAGGCCGGATATTTTGGAATCTTTAAAATGATTCCGTGTTTTTTATTGGTGGACACAAATAATGATTAATATAATTAAGACAAGGAACAAACAAAGCATAATTTGCTTTCGAGATTTTGAAATTATTCTAAATTCTTTCTGTAATAAAGTATAGAAAAGATGGAGTTAACACGACGAAACTCAGATTAAGTTGGGAAATATGGTCATTAAAATAACAGACATTGAAATTAAATTAATTATTCTCTAGTTGAATTCTTCACCTCTGGTTTTCAAAATATTGTGCGCCAGAGAAGTCAACGTTCGTGAAACGTTCTGCAGAATTGTTACCCACTCATCCTGCACAATAGTTTACAGACTATAGTTTTTGTGACCATCACCTATTTATCAACTATCAACTATTTCCATTGCCAACTACTATTGATTGTTCTTCAAACTTTTCAATTGGTTCATAAGAATTACCAACTTTATGCCTCCATGACCTCGCCTTCATTTTTGGGATACTGTTCACGAAACAGTGAGGAGATTGCGAAGAAGCAGGTAGGTACCTACGCACTATCGAATTTACTAGAAAGCAAATAGTCGAAAAACCCACAAAACTCCACTAAAAGTGAAATGACCGATATCTCTGCACATTCAATAATTAATTCATAGATATGCCTATAAGTCAAAAAGCAGAATATAGAAAGCCAGATACGATCAACTGCGGGCTAGAGACTGTTTTGAATTACGAAAAACGTCGATTTTTTAGACATTTTCAAAATTTATATCTCAGCTTTTATATAACTTAGACTACTTAGAGACTCGCAGCATTCTTCTATATGTAACTCATCCTCTTTGAAGAAAAAAATTGGTCATGGGTTCAAACAAAAGTTCGGCTAAACGGCAGGCTGCTAGCAAAAACCACATTTTAAAAAGAAATTGAAGTGTCACTTCAAATTCTGTTCTACTAACACGTGTTCGTGTAGTAGTTGAAAACATTAAATTTCAACTTAAAATGTTCAAAATTCAAAGACAGTTTACCCCAATCGGGGGATTATTTTAAATTAATGTAATTTAAAGAAATTTTATTTTGTGACGTTAATGTGTTGTCGACCTTTAATTAGGTTTCTTGTAGTACCACATACCTGACGAGTATCGCACTGATGATGGCGTAATAGCCGAAAGCGCTTTGCAATTTTAAAAATTAAATTCTTACACAGAATACTACTTACTACGTTTTCTTGACTTGTTTAATAAAGCTACTGTGTTAGCGAAGCGCGTCACAAGTTTAAATTGAACATTGGTTCAAATACATTGAAGTTTTAGGCAAATTAAATCGTTTTATATCATCGTTCATTATGGATCTTCATAAAATAAAAGCCTCATCTCTTCAATATTTCAGAATAACTATACTAATATTATATTTTATTAAAGTGAACATCTTTATAGCTGAGTAGGTACACATGACTAGAAAGTCAAGAGAACATTTTTTTGTATTCTGTGTAAAAAATTTATTTCCCGTTCCCAAATCTAATTAAATTAGATAACCAATAAATAGTTAAAAGAAACTCCAACCACAATAACCATTCAAAGAATGAAGTATGTAAAATTAAATACCTGCAATTATTAATAACAAAAATACATTTAAATACAAAGTGAACTATTAGTTGAATTATGTATATAATGATATCCCAAAACAAATGTAAGTCAGATTTTTCTCAATGAAAATGAAAAACCCGTTCCCAGGTTCTCATTAGACCCATAATCTTTTTTGTTTTGAAATCAGATTTGAATAATACGTTCTCATTAGACTTTAAAATCAAATCTCTTTTCTTTGTTTAGATGACTGATTTTTGGTTTTGAGGGGCTACCAGATTACAATTTTTATTCATTAAAATTTGTTATTTGAAACTATGCTCAGATAATTACTTTCATTGATTTATACAAATATTTTATAATTTTCAAATTAATTTTTTTGCTTTTGGAATCTCTCTTGACCTATTTGTGAGTTTTCTATTTTGAATTAGATTTAGCAATGGGTTCTCATTAGACCCTTAATCTTTTTCGGCATCTTATGATTTGATGGGTTCTCATTAGACCTCAATATATCAAATTTATTTAGGAAATTCACATATTTGGTTTTGGGACATTACCAGATAAAAAAATTTTTTTTACAATAATTTTACTGTTATGCTCATGTTGGATAGCTTGAGTTCTGTGTCCACTTGAATTGTCATTTGTTAGTTTTAAATTGAAGTAGTGTCACTTCGTCTTCCGGTCTACTAACACGTGTTCGTGTAGTGGCTGAAGAATTTAATTGAAATTAAAAATGTTAATATGAAGACAGTTTAACCCCAATCAGGGGATAATTTTTATAAAATTTTAAATTTAATGTAATTTTAACAGTGACGTTAATGTGTTGTAGACATTTGACTAGGATTCTTGTTTCATATCTGACGAGTAAGTAATTCTTTACTAATTTATTTTTAAAAAATTTCCAACGATTATTGCTTACTTGCAGGTATGGCACTGATGATGGCCTAATAGCCGAAAGCGCTTTGCGATTTTAAATAAATTTTTTACACAGAATACAAAAAAATGTTTTCTTGACATTGTATTTTATGTTTCTCCACGACCAAATAATACACGCACGCACACACACATATTTAGCTGCTTAATGATATAAATTCTTCACACCAGTGAATAATGAAAAATAATTTCACTCTCGTTAGCCAATCACATTCTATTATTATAGTTGAAATAATACCCTTCTTGGTGTGCGTCATCGATTGTTAATGTCTTTCTAACACATTACGTAGGAAAAAATGGAAAAAAGCCAGTCTGCGATTAATCCTATTCAAAATATCTCAATAATGAACCGTTTAAATGTATTACAAATCTTAACCCTAATCTTTGACTTACAAAAATTTGATTGGTTGAAGTTACTTTCGTAGCGGCAATGTGTCTTACGTCTTTTTCTACTGTCACACTGACAGTTCTCGACAGATCTGTACTTTGTTGTTTACGGTCAATTATTATTTATGGAAAGTGAATATTAATTTATTTAAATAATACAAAAATATGCATGGATACACGGAAAAATATCAGTATTTTGAAAGTTTTCAAGTATTTCCAGTTAGAAAAAGAAGCTGGTGATTATTAATTGCATAGCCTTTTCTAATTTGGCTGAATACGATCCTGATGATTTTATTTACCAAATTTAAGGTTAACTTTATGTCAAAATAGCAAATAAAATAAACGACATGCCGAAAACCCGGATATACGTCACAATCGATGACGCACACCAAGAAGGGTATTATTTCAACCATATCAGAATTCACGCTTAAATGAATTAAAATGAATAAATCAAATCGTCTCTCCAAAACTTCAAATACCTAAGAACGTAAATCGCTTCTGACAGCGCGTCGTTTGAAACGTCAAAATAATTAAATGATCATAATTTTACGTATTATAAGAGAGAAAAAATGGACAACAGTAGCGATAGTGAATATGTACACCTCCCGGAATTAATTTCATTCATAAATGTAAAGGTTCCGGTTAAAAATATGAGTTACGTATATATATTTGCTCTTTACATTTTTATAAATTTAATATGCTCTATGGAAGAGATCTTGGTTGTCTATGGCGCGGACGATCGAGGTTTGATCATCACTAGAAGTTTTTTCTATTCAGTCGTGGAGATAGCATAGGGTTTTACTTATGTAGAATGGCTATTATTCACTTGGATAATTCCAAAACTTCATCCGCGTGAATAATAGCCATCATTCTGCACTCGTTGAAGAATATACTATTACTTTATTGCTCCTTGTAATTATTTAACATAAAACCATAAAAAATTTCTTTTAACTAGGTATTCATTTTAACATTTTTCCCAAGTTAACATTATTGTGATATTTGGAGACATAACAGAGCAGCTCCCCTGAAAATTTGAAGCAAATCGAAGTTCAGAGAAAAAAGTTCATGATATTTGAAAATATCGATTTTTCAAAAATAATTTGACTTTATGTCGATACGATACGACTATATTTAAATGTGTGTAAATGATTAACGGATTTTCTTCTAGCCGTCATCATGTTGAACGAATGATCAATTTTTTTCTTAAAAAGGGATCACATAGAAGAATGCTGCCTTGCACGAGTCTCTAAGTTATATAAAAGTAGAGATACAAATTTTTGAAAATGTCTAAAAAGTCGACGTTTTTCGTATTTTCAAAAAGTCACTAGCGGCCGTAGTTGATCGTATCAGGCAAAAGTGTTCAGAATCCTCTCCTTCTCTAGTGTATTTTTGGGGAAAAAATCGGCATCAATATCGCTGACCCAAGTGCGCACACTTTCGTCGAAAACTAATGGATCTGCCCATACATATAAAATGCTACGTCTTGAATGACTCACTGAAGCACAGCCTAAACCACTGATCGTAGATACCTGAGACGGAGGGTGAGTTGTTTGTATGACGTAGGCATCCGATGACAAAGGGTTTTCAGAGATTCTACCCCTAAGGGGGTGAAAATGGGGGTAGAGTTTGTATGGAACACAGGGTTAAAAAGAGGTGAAAAGTTATTTTGGAGGTGATATGCTTCGAAGTTAGTGATTTTGATTTATCTAAAGTAAATTTAATTTTGACAAGCTGGGAAACTTAATCCGATTTAATTCTAAAAACCTTTAATTCGCTTAAAAGCTTGGTGCAATGCAATACTGACATTCATAATAACGTAAGAAAAACTAATGAAAGATCCTACTAGAACCATTTTTGACTTTTGACTCGCGGGCAAAAGCTAGGTATTTACTTTTATAAATTACGTACTTTCCTAATTGAATTTAACGACACTGCTTGTAAATTCCTCGAAAACGTGTTTAATTTACATCATTCCATTACGAGGTGACGATTGACTAAAAAATGATTTGATGGTTATTTACAGTTTTGTTACGCTATAAAATTAACGCAAATTCTCAAAACCAAGGTTAAATTTGAATATTGTTTTCAATTTCTGGCCGAATGATCGAAGTAGATCCGTGTTATTCATATGCAAAACCTTTTCGATTTTTGATAGGTTTCTAATCAAATCGTGAACATTCAAAGCTGGACCAAGCTGCTGATGTTTCCTGTCCATGGCGACTCTGTTCTGTCTTATCTTTTTTAATAAGTTGTAGTAGGTAGGTAATCTCTTTTTATTATATAATCGCTTCTTAATTGAATAGGGAAACATTTGGGTCCATATCAGGACTATATCCTACCAATTTTACGTTTGTGTCGGGGACAGCTCGCATTATTGTGATAAAGAATACTTACAACAAATATTTTTTGTATCATTATTATACTTTGTTGATCGTATCAAATGACCATATTTAAAACGTCTTTAAACGATTGATGCTATTAATTTTCAGGTTACACTTCCGTATTTATGGAATTGTTTACCAGACATAGGTAGTATCCCCTGAGTCTAACGACCCTGAAAAATGCACATGCAGTCCTTTTTCATGTGGATAAGTCCATTCCAGTGTCAAAATATTTATTATTTTCGTATTATATGTATATTCGACTTTGCTGAGACATATTTTTTTGTTGGTTTTAATAGTATTGCAGATTTTTTATAAGTTGAGGTAGGTAACAGAAAAAACCGATGGAAATCTAATCGAGAATCTAGTTTGGGATACAAAGTATTAAATAATGATTAAGGGGGAAAATGCCAAAGTTTTGTCATACTTGTTTTTGAGATACCTATTGTTGAATAAAAAAAATGATGTTTTCCCAAAAAGGATTAGGGATAACGACAATTTTTTCTATTCCCCTGTTTTTCTTGAAATACTCATTGTAGAGTTCAAAAAATTGCATGTTTTCCCATGAAGAAGAAGTAAAAATGCCAAAACCTCAAATACCTACCTATTTCATCTTTCTTTTTTCCAAGGAGTTTAAGGAAAATGTCAAGATTTACTTACACAAATTCACATTTCTTTTCTTGCAATATTATGGAATGAAAAAAAATCGATTTTTTCAAGAAAATTTCTCGTTTCCACTCAACAAACATACCTACCTGACGTCCAATACAAAATATTGTATTTTTTTCGCAAGGAAATTGGGAGGAAATTTTCACATATTCCCTTCTCTTTTTTGAAGTAGTCAATAGGTACCTCTATAGAATAGAAATAATTGAGGTTTTTCTTAAAAATTATCGAATTAATAGGTAATAACAAAGAAGCTATTTTGGAATTTCTAACGATTATATGGACATTCCTAATGAAGGTATGTAAAAATTATTACAAATTAAGGATATTCGTGTTTATCAATAGCTCCGAAAATATAACAACACTAACTAATAAATCTACCAGTTTCACCAATAGTAGGCGTAGAATATTAAACGGTAAGGAGGAGTTGAATGCAAGATGGGTGTTTCTCTTTCGAAAATAAACGAGACGAAGCACATACAGCAAACAGAATCGGACTAAGCTGAATGGATATATTGGATATACTTAGGTACAGACGGTATATATTTTATAAGATAGGAGAAACGAAATAGGTCAACAGGGGAAAAGGAATAGGATGGTCAATGAGATGAAATGTAACTATTGTTGAAATATGGAGAAAAATAAATGGAAAAACATAAAAAAGAAGCACTGCACACACAATACCTATAATCTGACAAATTTCAATGTAAAAAATTATGGAAAGAAAATTTACATGAGGGGACAAAAAACTTTGGATAATGGTATTAGAAAGCATCCTCTGCAGTAGGTAGTTGTAATTCAGTGCCTGGCCAAGCATATGTACCTATAGGAAGAGGAAACAAAGTTTTTTTTCAATTAAAATGTTCGAAATATTGTTTAATGGCTTAAACTGCCCACAGATGATACATTGTGTCGGTTTTTCTTAACTTTCTCGTAACTAGAATTGTAACACATACGTGATATAATATATGTCATATGTTGCTACAACAATAACTATTGATAAGCAAAGCAAGACCAAGACTCGGATAGTCTTGGTCTTGGTCTTGCTTATTGGGTCTTGGTCTTATTTATTCAGTCTTGGTCTTGCATAAAAAGCCTTGGTTTTTTCTACTTCCATTACCTATGGTTGGAAATTATTAATAATTCACAATCAATTATAAACTTCATTTTATTGCCATTTATATTATAAATAATATTGAATTAACATTTATTTTTTACTTTTTTTTAAATTACAATTTATTTTTATTGTGTAGGTAAAATATAGCGATTCAAAACCAAAACTATTATAAAAATTTTAGCCCAAACAGACTGTACAAATAAGAATTTTCAGTCATTTAGTCTTGGTATTGGTCTTGGTCTTGCTAGTCTAAGGATAGTCTTCGTCTCGTACTTGCTAGGTATTTCACAAAACCAAAACCAAGACCGCAAGATCAAGACCAATTTTGCAGATCACTAAAAGTAACTAATTTATTCTTTAAGCCCGTTTCCAAACCAACCAATCAATCATGGGGTATGCGCGGTTTTTTTAATTATGGCCCAAAATTCAGATCATTTAATAAGATAGTAGGCCAATCCAATAATGCTAGCCCTAGCCTCTAGAGAAAATAAACAGCTACTGGTCTGTTTGAAATTTGACCTATATTGTATTACTTATGTATATAACAATTCTATAGACAATATGATTTTGTGAAATCACTGGGTACAATCAAAACAGTTCACATTTCACATATTTTAATAATTAACAGGCTACAACAAACTTCCTTAACTTTGACCACTGTTTGCGGGAATTACTGAAAACCAGCTAAAATATGTATTTAAATAAATTATTTTTTTGTAAAATTTGATTACAAGCATTTCTTACGTCGTACAAAAGAATTACGAAAAAATTGAGCTAAACTAGCACAATGTGCCCAATTTGGGGGCGACTTTCAGCAAAATAAGGAATGTTGCGGTCTGTGATCAGTACATTCACAAAAACATTTTTTTTCATAGGAGCTATTGCCATTATTACTGAAAACATTCGTTTCGCCTCATTCGAATTCAGCTCTACTCCGAAATGGATATTGAATTGGCAGACAACGCCGTGAATTCTACTTGCACTCACCGCAGTGCTTAGATTAATATTGGCCCAAAAATGGGATTATCTCGATAATGAAATTGTAAGCTGTGCATGTCAGTCCGACTGCGAAGCACCAGAACAACTTCGCGTTTTCATCTATTGTAGAGCCGTGGCAGTGCTCCAAAATCACAATCAACAAATCCAGTTCACTGAGAACAATTAGGGTAAGGACCACACACAGCTCAAGCATTGGTGGCAACGCTGGCTGGAAAGTTCCATTGATGACATCAGAAGGAAATTGGGACAGTTAACAGATTCTAAGAAACAACTTGAAACCGTCTATAGGCGCTTAACAAAAAAAGTGAGAAAGATCTATCGAAAAATCAAAACTTATACAGGTCACCCACAACATAAACAACAAAGCTATAAAGAGCACTAATAATTGGAAGACAACAGGAGCTGACCATGTCCAAAACTACTGGTATAAGAAGTTTGACAGTCTGCTTGAAGCAATGGCAACATCCTTTTCACATATTCTGCAACATCCATGAAGATACACCACCCTTTCCGACACTTGGTTCGACTCACTTGCTTCCCAAATCGCATCAAACTCACGATACTACGTAGTATAGGTCCAGAACATGCCTTTCAACTATATGTATATATCGTGCATTACTAACCGTTTTTACTGGCATCTGGACCGAAACAACATCCTGTCGTAAGAACAGAAAGGGTGCGAGATCAAAAAGGCTGCAAAGAAATATTTATCACTCAACGGTAGGGTAGGGCGGGGCTAGTTGGGCACTTTTTCATTTGGGCGGTTATAGCTCCTCAACGATAAGTATTAATGGCTTGTTATGCATACTGAAGGATCACGAATTTATCTGTTCGCAAAAGTGTCCATAGTAATTTATTTCTTAGGAGTCAAATTTAGGAGCTACAGCTAATTAAATGCAGAAAGTCAAGTATGCTCAACGTACCCCATGGGTGAGGTAAGTTGAGCAAGGGTATGGGGCAAATTGAGCACTTGAATGTCTAACCAAATGAAGGGTTAAATGTTAACTAGACATGAAATAAAATATCTGTTTGATACTCAACTTTTTATTTATAGTCTCTTAGTGACAAAACAACCCAATTAAAAGTAATTTTATTTGAATAATAAACCGAAAATAGAATCAACAAAACATCAATGTATCTTAAGCATCTGAGCATTAAATGATGTTGCCCTACCAAGGCTAGTGGGTTTGCAGCATCATTTAAGTTTTGAGTAAAGTAACATCTCGTAGTCTTTCTTTTGTCCGCATCCTAAAAAGAATATATAACTTTAGTTCTAAGTCGTGGGGTTAGTTAAGCTCAACTAACCCCAATCCGAAATTTCAAAACAAAAGTGAGGTTGTCAAAAACCTGTTAGAATTATACCCTAAATATTTATACATATCAAAAGTACTATGAATGTATGGAAGTTTAACACTCACCTGATTAAAATCGGATAACATATTGCTATTACAGACGAAATATTCCGCTTTATAATTATTTCACTTTTTGGTTACAAAAAAAACAATGCGCGTTTGTACTTCACTCGATCGAGTAGTCGCCACTGGCAGTCTCGTGATGAGTTCGCATCCCGCGACCCCTTATTTTCGCTATTTGATGCCTTCTCGTGCCGTGTATAGTTTTCGAGATATTTCGATTGCCCAACTTGCCCCTATTCTCAACTAGCCCCGCCCTACCCTAATACTAAAACAGTAGCAAAAGTAATAGCACAGCATCTACATGGCTTTTGTAGATTACACAGAAGTATTTGATAGCTTTCCACAATCCTGGCTTGTTAAAGTTTTGCAAATTCACAAAGTATATCCCACTCTTGTTTCTTACCTTGAATTATTGATGAAGCACTGGCCAACGAACCTTCACTCACAAATAAGTGATCAATACCTCGAAATTTCTAAATATGAGCCTAATCTCATTCGCGTTTACACACGCTCGGGATAGGTGGAAACTTAAGATAATGACAAAAAAATGTCTTCATTGTTTCCTTGAGAAAAAAAAGTTAACAAAAGGCGAACTTCTTTTTCCATTGTGAATTGCTTCGAAATGAAAATGCTCTCCACTTAAAACTAACTATACTTTAAACGATTACTCATGTTGATTTTACATAACTCTTAGCCTGAGCATTTTATAAAAACTTTCCTCCCGGTTTTTCGTTTTGGATACTCTCTTGTCCAGTTCCCGTTATCTTTTATGAACAAAATCTAGAAGTTGTGGGCAACTATAAGGATCAAATTTAAAAAAACGCCATCGGCCATCTTCATGTGTCTCGATAGATTCTCACACGTTTATCAACAGTATTTTCGCTGGCTTTTGAGCCGTTGTATAGTATAAAATAATTTTTGGATTATCATGTTATTGTGTTGAAAGAACAGTGACGACTTCCTTCTTTTTTGTCAATTTACATGTGTTTCGGTATCCCGTAAAGCAAAACGAGTATCACCAGGACTTGCATTATTCAAAGATCGTGGTTCCCACGACTATAAGCTTTTGTTGTGACAAAGTTTTTGCTGTTGGAGCTGCAGTGAATTTTCTGTCCATTGTAATGTTTTGCCCACTATTTTGTAATTTTACTAATGATACAAGACGTATTCAATATCCTCCACTGACCACTGCTCCTAGTATCATTTTTTATGTTTCCTCACTTTTCAGGAATACCTATGTTAATTTTTACGGAGCGTAATGAAAATAATTAATGATTTTTTTAATATGAAAACAAAAATATGCGATAACTTCACTGAATATTTAGAGAAAAGAGATAAATGCGGCTTAAATATAATACATTTGAATACAAGAAGCTCACAAAAACACTACGGTGAACTATTGGTATATGTTGGAATGGCCAAAAATTCATTGTTCTATCAGATCTTAGCATACAAAATTATTATGTTTATGACAATGATTTTACATTAAGCGGATGTGACGGTGTTTTATATTTAAAAAATAATTCAGGTGCCAGTATCACAATATCACCCGTTAATAATAGTATATTTTTGGGAATCATTCTCGCTAATAACAACCCGCCAAGCAATAATACAATTGGTCTATGACTGTATTCTACAGACTTTCGTCAACTGATACAAATCAATACATAGACGATTTAAAGTTATATTCAAATTGAAGTGTAATTCAATAGCAATGGGTGCCTATACCCCGAGAAGTAGTTGTTGCTTCTTAGTTGAACGGTCACTGTTTTTGAAAAAACTAGATGTCAATGATAATAACAACTGTCTAAATTCACTAAATTCATATGGCTTCTTTTCCTATATTAATAAACCTAATAGAGTCACAAAAAATACAAGATCAAGACCATACTCTTATTACAACTCCAAAAAATTTACAAAATCAAATTGATATTCGAATCCTCACCTCACCCAACAATTATTTAGTGGAACGAACAATTTATATGATCAATTTGTTCTGAGAATGTACATAAATCGTAAGCATTTAATACATAAAAACACTCGCACCACCCGCTCTGCAGCCAACAATGATATCTAAACTGAATTATGTAGAAACACATCAACGCAGAGATCTTTTCTATTCCTTGTGCTGCTCTTTTTTGCTGTTTGTGAGATGCTTTCTTCAGAGGATTTGTGTCGCACCGGTTGGTTATTTGCTGCTAAAATAATACAAAAACATTTTGTTAAATATTTTCTATGCCGCTGTAATATACCTTCTACTCCAGGATTATTTTTTGCAAATGATCCATAATATCTACTAAAAAACCACTAGTAGACAATGAAACCGGTCAACAACTAAAATAGTGCTTGTTAAATATTGGGTAGATCGGTATGACGCCCGGCGGATGAGTATCAATCATAATATTCATTTTTGAAATATCGTCAAATATTTCCCCAAGTGCAACAAATTATACACCTACTGTTTAAAAAAATCGTAAGATGAATGTCTTAAGCGAGACTTAAACATAAAACAGAAATAAATAGGTACCTAGTACTAAGAAAATGATCCTTGGTCAGTGCCCCCCTCCCGTTTCTGGCGCAACTGTTAATTACGATTCAATATAGATAACAGAAATTTAGTCAAATCAAATCGCTAGCTTGTTTTCCGTTGGAACTACGCAAGAATCTTCCATACGACCCGATTTAATTGTCATAAACGGAAAAAATAATAAATGTTTATCAAGATACATTATCAAGATACATTAAAATCTGTTTCGCCATTTCACAATATCCCGAATGTACATCGTTGCTGGAAAGTCTCGCACCAAGGGATTATCTTTGAAACAGATGAAGGGAAAGTTATGAAATCTTAGGAGTATGGATCAGACTTTATTCTTCATATTTTGGAGCAAATGTCAAATGTTTAGCGTAAGGCCACTATCTTGAATTTTTTGAACCGGCAACTTTGATAGTGATGTATCACAAAAATGATAGCAATATATAACTTTTCTTGGAGATTATAATAGAAATTCCACAAAAAATATTGAAATTGGGTGTTACATAAATTCATAAACTGAACACTCATTTAAGTTACAAATACGGTATCACATTAAGTGCTTAGAATGCTGGCCTCTTGTTTGTTGACAATGATAGAATTTCTTTTCGGAGCTACGAATATAGACTTTTCAGAAACGCTGTATAGACAGACACTGAGTTAGGAAATAACCTGTAACATTGTGAGTAATTTTGAAGTACGAAGCTTTATTTCTATAATTTTTATAATCAATTTTTCTTGGTATCTATATCTAGACCTACTAAACTTTATCACACTAATCAATCAACCAGTCTTCGTAGTATAGATTTCTGTTGTGAAACTTGTTCATTACTGGTTTCAATTTATAATCATGGAAATATTTCGGGAGATAAGAAATAAAACAATTAATCTGTTTGGAAGTTTGTGGAAAAAATTATCTTTTTGGGACATATATTAAACATGTTTGAGAACATCATAAAGGACAAGTATCTATAGACAGGTTATACGACCGACAATGGTGTTTGGTTATCCACTAGTTTGTTTTACCACACACAAACTTTTCAATCAAATGCAAGTTGTGCAGAATGAATGCCTTAGAATGGCAATATACAAAAATTGGAAATTGAACTGCCTTCCAAAAATAACTTGGCCTCATCAACAAACCCAAATTGAATACATTATGCTATGGCATTACGTTACTATGAGTATTGTTTCCCAGACAATCTCAAACAAAAAATTTAAAAAAACGCGCAGGATGACACAAAAGTTTACAGTCTCCTGCACTCTAGCATCTCAATGCAGCTTCCATTTCTTTTTTCTACTAGCGTGCGGAAAAGTCCACTTTTCCGCACTCATTTTAGTGCGGAAAGAGTCACTTTTCCGTACTGGTACGGAAAAGTAATTTTGTCAAGTTTTTGGGGAGTATTCTGATATTTGAATATTTAAAATATATATTTGTAGGTATATGATTGTAGTTCACCAAATGACTGGAAAATTGATAAATTTATCATAATTCTGCTATAATTTTTAATAAAACACAATTCATTTTCAAATAATTTTTCAATGGCCCTGGTATAAGCCTCATCAGATGAATGTCAAATAATAATAATTAATTTGTTGATATGTATTTAATAAGAAATGTTTCTTTATGTAAACTTTTGGGTTTTTCTCCGCATGCTAGTAGAAAAAATAGTGTACCTTACAAGTGCATAAAGTGACTTTTCCGTACGCGATTGCTGATGGCCGAACTTACTGAAGCGTCGATCGGCCATCTGCAATAGCGTGCGGAAAAGTATCACTTTCCGTACTAGTTAGGAAAACTACTGTAAACTTGTATATATTTCTACAGTTGCACAAAAAACTTTATAAAACCGAAAATTAGACCATAGTATAAATGGAGAGGGATGAGAGAACGCGAATGGGTTGTACATAAGCATGATCGGGGGTTGGTATGAATGAGTGTGTACAGATTTCTTTTTTAGACATTCTTAGCTTTTAAATTTTTTCTTTTTTATTTTTAGAATGTATCAGATGCCATAAATATGTGACCTTTTTTTTCAATAACTTTTCAGGGGTAAAACAACAAAATTTTTGAAGCAATGTTAACTGTTAGGTTCGATCGGATCCATTATGGATCACAAATCACCGGAGTTAACGGATAATGCAGAACAGCAAGGAGTCGTAATAGAGGAAGTTTATGTTGCGGGTTAGATAAACGGAGCCAGATCACCGGCGCAGCGATAATGTTGCACCATCGTTTCACTAATTGTTGCATTAATGTAATGAAACTGATGACTAATAAAAATTTATATGTATAGAGGGTAATTATAGTGGTTAGTTTACTAGATTATATAATGGACAAATTTTGTAAAGACTTTACATTACGTTATTGTTTACTATACCTCTAACTACTCCACTGTATCAAAAAACATCTAAGCTCTACACATCACCACTCTACGGACTGAAAACGCGGCATGGTAGGTCTCCCTAACACTTGAAAAATTTGGAAATTATTATTGGCTCCAATCGCTGTAGCTGCGATAAATACTTCAATTGGAGATAATAAGCATATTTTTATTTTATCTGCAGCAATAATTGTATGTGGAATGACTCGGGTTACCAATCACTGAATATGCATCCTGATTTAAATATTTAATCCTTATTAGAACAAGCAAATTATTAATTACCTATAAGTAAGTACCAATTGAGTTCACTTGCAGGGGGTCTATTCTCAAAGAGTGACATTTTTTGTCGCATGCGAGATTATACTTTTGTCAATAAAGGATGTATACAAAAAAGTAAAATCTCGCATGCGACAAAAAATGTCACTGTTTGAGAATAAACCCCCACATACAGAAAATCTGAAATTCACTTAAAAGTATATAATATATGCAACTGTTGGTAAATATCCCCTAGTATTTTGAAACCAATCTATAAAAAAAGTATGTGGCTAATGGTTTTCTTTCCAAGCGAAATCTTTTTTTTTTCACACACACACACATACAATTAGATTTAAGGCGAGATCTCCATACTATTTTTTCGTCTGTCGAAGTGAAAACGTTTTCCATGAAAAATTATATCCCGTTTTTCTTACGTGATTTTTTTCTCCTATATAATGAGATAATTTCTTCTACTCTATAAAAATCACATGATAATAATTTTGGTATGACAGAGTCATACTGTCTAGAATACGTGACAGGAACTAAACAGTTCCCACTAAAATAAAAATGGTTAGCAGAAAAGCCGGGTGAACGATTTCATTTATGAATAATCCGAAATTGTAGTGACAATTCTGAAATGAAAATAAAGGTTATCCGTATTCTTAATAATTCCGCCACAAAAACCGCTTGTGAATATTAGTTAAAAATAGAACGATTTGATAATAACCACAATTAAGTCATATTATTTCAATATTTACAAAAAAAGATATAAACATTTACCTTTTTGTGTTATTCGAGTAAACAAATTGTAGTAAAACTTTCATTTTTCAATTCAATCTTTTATTCAGATTAATTCACTTAAGACATAGTGATGCAATAAAGGTATACATGAAAATATACAGGGTTCAACGACAAAAAAATAATAGCTAAGAATAATTTCATTTATACAAGGTGAGGTGAGTGTCTTATAGAGGGGAATGAGTAATTGTACAAACAGATTGCGAAAAGTCTATTCGAGCCAACGATTTACACAAGTACGACAAGGAAGATATGAGCAAAACGACTTGAAAGAAAGAGAAGAATGATTGTTCTCAGTCAGCGTTGGGCGTGTTTTCAGTTCCAGCTACCAATCTGATATGAAAGCAGAATTTCCAGTTTGAAATGTTTGGTACTTTCTAAGGAATAATTATCTTATTTTGCAATCAACATTTAATACGGGATAACTCCGTATTTATTAGGAGAAATTCGAGATTGGTAATACTATTGACTTTTGAAAAATAAATGAGATCAACACAGATAAGAGTAATAGTTATTTACGTAATTAGTGGGATATGGACATTATTAACGCACGTATGTAAAGTTTGCACGTGTAATCACATAAGTGCGTTAATAATTCCTATCACACGTGTTACGTACAAAATTTTATCTACAACTGTTTATTAGTATTATTAACAGTACCTACCTATATCATGAAATTGAAAAAAAATTCAATCCAACGTATTTTTAATAATATCGACTCCAAACATAAGGTACTGTGTATCATATTCTATGACCATAGCAACGAAGACAAACAAAGCTGTGGAAATAAAATAATTTAGTTATGTCATCAAATTGTCAAAGTTGGATGAAACATGAGTTCAAGCGAAGACAATCTCCTTTCGGAAATTGAAAATGCAGCTTCCAGTGTTATTTTAAATATTCAATTCTGGTATTAATATTTTTCTAGATTCTTATTATCGCACTAGTGCGGTAATGTATCCATTATGACATTGAAAATAGTGTCAAATCGTACCCGTTATATGACAGTTGTAGATAAAATAATATAGTTCAAGAAAATAAATGGACAAATCACAATCTGCAATAAATAAAATATATATGTCGTAGGCATAATGAATATTTAGGCTTTTTATAAATTGCCTAGGCATTTTACAAAAAACCGGCAAAACGCGAGCATAAAATGCATTTTTCGTTATGCCGACACCAATTCATGCAAATTGATAAAATTCCGGCAAAACAAGAACAGAATAATGTATATCTTGTTATGACTGATTATTCTTAGGCATTTTATAATTGGCCAAAAATGGAGCCGTCAAAACGTGAATAGATATAAAATAAGTCGACTTTTTAAGATTGAATAGTACATTAGGTCTACACCGAATCGTGACTGATATGCAACTGCCTCTCAGAGAGTAATTAGTCGATCAGGAATTTCATCTTTGAAACCTACTGAGGTTTCTTGAGTATCATTTCTGGAAAATAAAGTTTTAAGAATTCCTTTAGAAGTACCTACTTTGTAGAGGCTATTTTTCAGGTCAATCACTTTTGCAATTAAATTATTGGAATCGAGAGGTCCTCGATCTACCTTATGAACTGTTAGATAATCATATGATCCTATTGCAATCGACTTAAATTTTTTGTTGAATGCCTCAGTCATCCTTTCAGCTGTTTTTTTTTATGACCAGAGTAAGATTGTTGTCTCTCAATTTCAATTTTATTGTGAGTTGCACAAAGTGAACAAATCCTTATATCTAGTTTTGAAGATGGTCCGGAACTTAAAATTGTACAATTTGAATGCATTGTGGCATTACATATCTCACAAGTGAATTTATATTTTTCTGTAATTTTTTCATTACAAGCACAACAATATACAATACTATCACTTAAAGTCTCTGTCGCATTTTCTTCCATATTGTAGAGTTGAATGCTACTCTCTAAGTCCGAATCAAGATTATCTTCTGGTATTTCCCGGTTAGTGTTGTTGATTCGTGAAGGATTCATTATATCTTCAAGATCCTCTTCTGTTCGAAGTTCTTTAATTACAGAATCTGGCAAGTTTGTCGATTTTAATCCAAGTTTCGGATCAGCTCCAAACAATGCAAGGTGCAATTCCTAATGTCTGTCCCTAAACTTTTGTAGACCTAATGTACTATTCAATCTAAAAAAGTCGACTTATTTTATATCTATTCACGTTTTGACGGCTCCGTTTTTGGCCAATTATAAAATGCCTAAGAATAATCAGTCATAACAAAATATACATCATTCTGTTCTTGTTTTGCCGGCATTTTATCAATTTGCCTGAATTGGTGTCGGCATAACGAAAAATGCATTTTATGCTCGCGTTTTGCCGGTTTTTTGTAAAATGCCTATGCAATTTATAAAAAGCCTAAATTCACATTATGCCTACGACATATACACTGCTTTCGATTTAACAATTATTGGTATTTGTCATTGTTGCCGACAAAAATTGGGAATAACTTTTACAGATAAATACATTTGGCAGCAATTGACTGCGCTCAATTATTTTTCTCATATTTTCCCTGTCACACTTGTGTAAATCGCATGGCTCGAATAGACTTTTCGCAGCTTGTTATGTACCTATGTTAGAATCTTCTTGAACCAACATGATTCAATGAAATGTTTATTATAAGAGAGATATAGGATGATAAAGGTAAAATCTTAAATTTGGATTTCACAACTTTTACTTTTTTGGACCTTGATACATAGAAAATTGTATCTGGGTGCTTTTTGAAGTAAGAAATCATAATTTTGTATCTACTTTGATGTATATTCAAGAGGACATCACGTAAGCCACATTTGTGTCAAAATTTCCACCAAAACTGCTTAGCTTGCACTAATTTTGTGAAAGAATGAATAGGCATACTTATCACTAAACGATAAACTGTTTTTGAGATAATGGCAATCTTTGTGGATAAATGTATTTTCAATAATGGTGAGTTGATGTGACAGACAAAACTCCGAATTTCACCTTTTACTTTGGTATCATCAACATTCCATTGAAGCAAATTGGTCCAAATAGTACCTAATGTTTTTATGTAAGGAATCTATATTTATGTTCAATTAGCTAAATATCATTATTTATACTACCACTCTGTTGAAAAAAATCCATTATTTTTTTCTTCTCAAATATACTGAAAACATTGTTGGAAATGGCGCAAATAAAATACTGTAAAAGTTTTACATCAAATAAAACAATTCAATTGTAATATTGAAAAGTGAATTGAATTGAATAAAAAAGTATAACAGATGTGGTGTTTTGAATTATTCAACTACCGCTTCTTTGTGGTCTTCTCCGTTACAGGTTCGCATTTTATATGTCCAATCTTGCAGTATTTCATCCAATATCTCTAACAAAGTATCTGGTTCAAATGTTTCTTCTTTCGCATCGTAAAGGGCCAGATTTCTGTTGAGTCGCATCTGTATTAAGGCACACAGGTATTAACAATTTGACAAATTTCGTTGTTCATAAACTCACTAAATCTACTAATTGTTGGTGCTTGATAATCAGTTCTGTAGTTGACAAAAATGTCAAACCATTTATTTTGGCAACGGCCACCACGTTAGCTGACCAAATATGAATAGACCATTCCAGAACACATGACTTTGACATGTCGGCCATATTGTGCTAGAGGGCAACTGAATCGATTACTTGGGGTTGAATCTTATGTATTTGTGATTTATGAACAAAATAGGTACACTAACTAAATTAAGAACACACACGCCAAGCTCAAAGCTAGGGTCTCGTTCAAAACCCTAATTCAAGCATCGCAGCGTTGATCAGAAATATCAATTGAATAGTCACGTCAATTCATTTAAACAGTCGAAAATCGAAACTTATCTCTTCCTCCTCGCATTCCACACTTGAAAGTTTAACTACGTTGTTTACCTGTAAATGTACCATCCAGCATAATATGGCCGACCTGTCAGTGACGAATAATCTATAAGAGTATGGAAGACCTTTACGGCATTTTTGCTGTAAAACTTGCAGGTATGTTTTGCCGCTGTCAAAGTGACAATTACACTGTGACATATACCTATGCGATTTATTATTAGGCAACCTGCCAAATAAAAATCTATTCAATATGGTACGCCATGTTTTAAGAATTATTTTGTGTATTAATAATAATAATAACTATTATTATTATTATGATAAACAGTAAAAAGTTTTGAGTTCCATATGTGGATTTTGAACCGACTTTCATTCATTTTAATTACAAAACAAATTAAACTTCATTCAAAGACAGTGTTAGGGAACTTTTTTCATAATATTATATAGGATTTTGCAAGTAAAAGATTCATAATAATGAGCTCAAGTATTGACTTGCCAACTAAAACAGATACTACATTGACTAAAGTAGATCCTACTTTCAACACAAAGACGAATCCAAAATATTTGTAGGTATGTAAACTTTTGAAAGCCTCCATCTGCTTTTTGGTGCAAAAACTGTGTGACAATACCATAGTTATTCTCCTAACAAGTGCGGAAAGTGATACTTTCCCGCGCGCGACTGCAGTTGACCCGAACGACGCGAAGCGGAGTTCGGGCAAGCGGTCAAGGACGGGAAAGACACTTTACGCATTAGTTAGGAACATTATTTTTTCTACGACCGTATATACAAAAAAGTATAGATACCAACCCATTTTTCCGAAAGTTATTTTATTTCAACATACATATACAAAACTTCAACCAAAAACTATTATTATTATAAACATTAATATTAGAAACACAATTTGTTTCATTCTGTAAATTACTTAAAATTGCCGGTCCAGTGGAATTATTTGGTGTTAACTGGTAAGTAGATGACGTTGATGAGGATGCCATCGGTTGCAGGTCACATAAAGATGACGATCACGGTAACGGCAACGGTTTTGAGTCATTTGTAGATGATTTTATTTGATATATTTTTCTCATATCAAGGTGGTTTGATAGTTGTTTTATGACACTACTTTAAAGAATGTACAGGGTTATATCAAAATATCTTCATTATTTTATATTTTCAAAAAATTAAAAATGCAACAAAAAGCTAGAAAAGATGTAAATTTTATTTGATGGACTATTTATTCACCTGTTGTAACAATAGTTATAACTTCCGAAGTAAAAAACTATCTAATAGTGTCAAAATTTGCATAATTTGACTTTCCCGCACTAGTGCGGGAAAGTGACACTTTTAAAGCTAAAATGCGTGCGGGAAAGTGGGTTAAAACGCACGGTAGTAGAAAAAATAAATATTTATATCCTTATCTAGAAATGAACTCATTTCTCAAATGTGATTGAACTAGGATGAAGGTTTTCAAAGAAACTTAAAATCAAACCACAACGTATATTACTGAATACTGTTTACCATTTACCAGGCAATAAAAAACTGATCAGCTGTCCAAATTGTTTGCCCTAGGCGGCCATATTAGATCGCGTGATCTGGATTGCCCAATACATAATTAAATTGTAAATTTAAATAAGATTCACTTGGCTCGAAAAATCCCTCTAATAGCTGCACATCAAGGTTTATAGACCTATTTTCACACGTGAACATTATATACAAAACATGTGTACGAAGGCTATCAGAAATTTTAAGACCAACAATAAAATTTTTATTCAGCACGAAGACTAGACTCCTGACGGATGGTGATACATAGACGTACTGTACCAAAAAAAACAATTGAAAAGAAATATTGAAACAGTGAGTAAAATCGTTCATCTACGATAGATGATTATAAACAAACAAAAATTTGTTAGCGTCATTGCCCGAATTGTTATAAAAATAAGTTCAACACTGCTGATGAAAGTTATAAAAACCAACAGTTAACAAGTCACAAAACTACAGGACGATGGAAGTATTGGATGGTGCAGAAAACTTATGGGAGAAGCGTTATAGGTAGGTAGTTATAAGCAATGCAGTCTTGGTATTGATATTCGTCTTGTTTATCCTGTCTTGGTCTTCGTCATGTCCTTAGTTTTGTCTTGCGTTTTCATTCTTTATCTTACTCATTTAGCATGCTAGTTATGTCGTCTTAAAACATTTTCAAGGCTTTTCTTCAATGATCAGCAATTCCTTTCAATCAATAAAACTTTATTTTACTATTTCTAAAAATCCGGTGTTGCCTCTTGCTTAGTCTTGTGCATTGAAGAAAAAGATTCTCATAAATCCCATTTTTCAGGGTCTAGATTTTGGTCTGGCTCTCATTAATTCCGTATTGGTCCAAGCTTTAATAGAATATGTGAGTATTTTGTCTTGGTATGCAATACTGGGGCTGATTTTGCTCATTAAGTTATACAGGAAAAAGATCATGTAAAAAAAGTACTCAGCAGATATTTTTGTAGAAAATTATCAAACTAGAATAATACTCTCGAAGAAAGTGGTTTTCCGTAGAAGCTGGTTTCATTCTTCGATGCCAGAATTTTAATAATTTTGACAAAGAAATGAATATAATATAAATGCCAATGTACTGAGGTCGCTTTATATCCCTGTAGATCAGTCGTTCTTTTGTTATAATAACAGAAATAATTATTATTTCGAATAATCATAGTTTCATTACAGAATATTTAAAAGATTTTGTTCGATTGTACAGATAATTTTTTTCTTTTCACAAAAATAATACTTAACAATGAAAATGATAAAATGAAACAATTTGTTTTGTCAAAATTTACATTATTATTAAAATTAAAGCTGTGACGCGTTTCGCTAACACAGTAGCTTTCTCAAACGAATGGAGGTATAATGAAAAATTTTCAATTCATACACTGCCTTAATTTCAATATAATGTAGATTTTAACAAATCAAATTGTTTCATTTCATCATTTAGTATGGATCTACATCAAGTAAAAGCCTCATCTCATCAATTCCTAACGATGTATTACCTACTTACTTTAATACAAAATGCCTTATAAGATATCAGTTTTATTTTTGGAAATTAAAGTGTACTGTTCTAAAGATATGACCTTGTAAGTAGGTATTTGAAGTTGAACAATAAACAAAAGTAGGTATTAAAAACGTCAACCACATCATTATTTATGTACAAATTGTCAAAAGTGATACTTATTTCAATTGAGCATAAATAAGATCTGGTAGACCGAAAAGTACGACTGATGAAGATGAAACTTCAGATGTTCAAGAAAATCCTAAAACATCCACAAGTGAATTGGCAAGAAACCATGACATGTGTGCCAGTCTATACAAACTATTGTGCATAAAAATAACTTTTATGTATTTTTTTACTTTGTTACAAATTTTCCAGCACGCCTATGTATAATAAAACTATAATATCTACCAAACTGGCAGAAAAAGGTTATTTAGTGAAAAAGAAGGAAATATAAAAGGGCCATGTGGGTCAGAACATAAAACCCTAGCATGGCGCTACATATTCTCTACAGCCACCCATGATGACCGACACTCGAAACACTGTTGTTTCAATATTTTGACAACTCCAATGCCTGTGGCGCCATAAATGACATTTACCATTTGGTCGCTGATTTTTCGATTTGTTAACTTGGCAATTTTTGATTATTCTCAATAACATCACAGTCTGTCATTTAAAAAAAAATCAAATAATAAGTAGAGCAGAATAATTGAAAAAATTTCGAAAATTCTGAGATTAAGTTTTCAGTTTTGGTGTTTGGAATGTTATTCGTTTTTTTTTCCGATACCATTAAATCAAAGACTATTATACAGGGTGACGATAGGGAACTGCATATATTCCTCGTATTGATACTTAAAAAAGTATACAAATGAATAAAATACGGCGTGTTTTTCGCATACGATTTCTCAATCTTCAATAAAAATATCAAAATTGACTGTGCTGGTTGAAAGTTGTGCATATATTCAAAAATATAACTTTTATTGAAGGAATTTAATTTTCAATAACAACTTATCACCAACTCAATGAAGAAGAAAGTGGAGAATTAATAATTAATATGGACTATTAATAAAAACTATCTGCTTGAACCATTGTTTATAATATTAAATATTTTCAAAATTTGAATGAGCTAATAGTTATTTTCCTAACAAGTGCGGAAAGTGTTACTTTCCCGCACGCGACTGCAGTTGACCCGAGCGACGCGGAGCGGAGTTAGGGCAATCGGTCAAGGGCGGGAAAGACACTTTACGCATGAGTTAGGAACATTATTTTTTCTACGACCGTATATACAAAAAAGTAAACCAACCCATTGTGCAATAGTTATTTTATTTCCACATACATATACAAAACTTTAACCAAAAACTATTAATTATTATAAATATTGATATTAAAAACACAATTTGTTGCATTCTGTAAATTACTTAAAATTGCCGGTCCAGTGGAGTTATTTGGTGTTAACTGGTAAGTAGATGACGTCGATGAGGATGGCATCGGTTGCAGGTCACATAAAGATGACGATGAAGGTGACGGCAACGGTTTTAAATCATTTTTAGATAGAAGAATTTTATTTGATATATTTTTTTCATATCAAACCCGGGTGGTTTGATAGTTGTTTTGTGACAATACTTTAAAGAATGTGCATGGTTATATCAAAATATATTCGTTATTTTATTTTCAAAAAATTAAAAATGCAACAAAAAGCTAGAAAAGATGTAGATTTTATTCATGGATTATTTCGTAAATATTTATTTATCTGCTGTAACAATAGTTATAACTTCCGAAGTGAAAAACTATCTGATAAAGTCAAAATTTGTATAATTTTACTTTCCCGCACTAGTGCAGGAAAGTGACACTTTCGAAACTAAGATGCGTGCGGGAAAGTGGGTTAAGACGCACGGTCGTAGAAAAAATAATTATTCCTCTTGATTACTTTTATCATATCTATGTTTCATCCAATATAATCTTATTGAACTTAGTGATTTTTCCATTCGATGTGAAATAAAATTGGTATGCCATATACTTGCGGCAGTTTTTATTAATGCACACTATAGTTAGTTATTTTCGTATTTAGAGCGTAAAGTATCAGGTTTCCGAGGGTATATTGTGGTGGTCTTTTTAAAGAGGCAATTTTTCTTTACGCCCGAAAAACATACATAATTTTTCTACAGTCGTGCGTAAATGACTAATGAGATACTACCTACCTACAGTGTGACCCATTTTGTTTGGAAGCACCTCCGTAAAATCCGCATTGTTCAACCGATTTTGTTTTAGTTTTTGTTGTTAGATTCAGTATCAAAAACAGTATTTTGGCACTAATTTTCATAGGTTAGTTACTATGCTCATGGCTCTCTATGTTAATTTTTCTTTGCCAAAAAAGGCAAAAGTATTTTAGACATTTTTTTTCTCAAATATGACTATACCACTGGATTCAGAATCATCACAAATGTAAACTACCAAAATTTTATAAAAAAATTTTTATTAACGACAAAGTTATAACAACATGAATTTGGAAAAAGTGGTATTTTTAGTAATATTTTACGTAGAGTGTAGACAAATTTTTAAAATGGCAACAAGGTAAACAAAAACAAGAACTCAAACATATTGCAAAGAAAAAATCCTTTCTGGAGTTGTAGCTTCTGAAAGTAATGTAAAATTGTGCTTAATAATTTCATTTATTAACAAAATGAAATTAACGAGTCGCAACTAGGCTTTGATTTTGAAATTTTATTTAAATGTCAGTCAGTAACATTTGTATGAAATAGTAAGTACTAAATGTTCCTAATATTCAACTATTTAACTATTCAAAACAAGGTTGAAATTGTACTTTTTTGTGGTTACAATGATAGAAGGTCGCCGTATTTGCTGCTTTGTAGTGCACCAAACGTATTTAAAAAAAATTGCAGGCAAGAAATTTTAATGACCGTATTGTCATAGAAAACTTTGTGAACAATCCAAATTATTAAGCACAATTTTACATTACTTTCAGAAGCTATAACTCCAGAACGGGTTAACTTATCGGCTTCGAATTTTTACTGTGCAATATTATTGATTGCTAGTTTTTGTTTACCATGTTGCCATTTCAAGAATTTGTCTACATTCTACGTAAAAAATTAATGAAAATACCACTTTTTCCAAATACATGTAATAACTTTGTCGTTAATGAAATTTTTTTTTTAAAATTCTGCTATTTCACATTTGTGATGATTTTGAATCCAGTGGTATATTTATATTTTAGAAAAAAAAATGCCTAATGTACTTTTGTCTTTTTTGGCAAAGAAAAATTAACATAGAGGGCCTTGAAAATGGTAATTAAGCTATGAAAATTTGTGCCAAAATACTATTTTTAATACTGAATCTAACCAAAAAAATTAAATCAAAACCGATTGAGAAATGCGGATTTTACAGGGGTGCTTCCAAACAAAATGGGTCACACTGTATATTCAAATGAAATCTTGTCGACAACGCTTTAAAGCAAAAAAGGAATCTTTTTCTCTCGCTTATTTCGTCAAATTTGGTGGGAGTAGCGAGCTTAATAGACTTTGCTCTAGAGCGTAAAGTAACAATCTTCGGTATTTGTTGACTTTCAGACGATTTCATTTAAATATAGTAATTAGTCATTTTACGCTCGACTGTAGGAAATAGTTATTTATGTTAATTGCTTGCGAACAATAATTCCACTTATAGCTCGCAATACATATAACATTTTTTCTACAATCACTTGAATATATATTAGAACTAATAAAATTGATAAATTCATACTTCTTATTCCAAGTACCTGCCAAATACTTTATAAAATTTTAAACGTATAATTATTATTGTCAATACTGTCAATGTACTTCTTCGTATTCTACAATTAGAAAGGCCTCAACTAGCCGGGCCATCCGGCCAGTATATGCAAAATATTTAGAACGTGACACAACAATTAAGCACAAAAACACAAAAAAATTGATACGGTAACATCGCAATCACACTAATTAATTATTTAAAACATTAAGAACTTAACAAAACAGCGATTTATTAGATTGTAAAAGATTTTCAGAAGACAAAAACACTCCCTAGCCAGGTTGCTGTATGATGTCACTGTCACTGTCCATACAATTATGTTTTCCTACAACCACTATGCAAAACACGCTTTTCTACACAAATTTTTATGCGCAAAGCAGGCCTTTCCTAATTCTTTTGATAGCCGTTAGAAAAGTAATGCGAAAAGTACACGCTATGGCACTTTTCCGCACCGAAATGTCAAACAAAGCTACCCATGACCTGTCAACTTATTAACTATCAACCTAATAGTGTATTTCTTATTGATGTACAATTTTTAAATTAAAACCAAAAGTACCTAAGTAAACTATTTATTTTATTATCAATTTTAATTAATTATAAAAACAATTTAAGGAATTATGAACCAAGATCAAAATAACTTATTTTTTGAGTTGTCCAATTCGGACATTGAAAATACTCCTCCATATATTATTGAAAAGGCTAGAACTGCAACCGAAAATTTTTTACCTGAGGTTTCAATACAAATTTGTTCAAATTTTACAATTAATTATACATTCAACTGATTTTTCTATTTATTTTCATATTGTAAGTTCTTTCTGTTAAAAGTTTAAATAAAATATAAATGACTGTATTTCTTTCATTAATAAATGTGGTTGTAGAAAAAATATTGTGTGCAACTTGTACGCAAATCACTTTTCCCACTCGCTAGATTTGCGGCACTCGCCTTACGGCTCGAGCCACAAACTTCTGCGCTCGTGGGAAAAGTGACGCTTTGCGCACTTGTTGTACAAACTACTATTATAGTATCGGTTGTTATGGGCAACGAGCGTTTTGCTATTTTTCACGCTCGGCGAGCGTGAAGTAACTCTCCTCAAGAAACGTCAACTTTTCGTTGTAAACGGCAAGCGAAAAAGCTTACTTTTCAATGTGATTGTAGAAAAAGATATTTCAGTGAAAATAACGTTTTTTATGTATACAGTGTTGCCCGCTTGTCAAGGAAAATCTGCCACCATCAGGAGGAATACAATGCTCACAACTCGATATTGTGTAGGTAAACTAAAATGAGTTGATTAAGTTCCACTTACCTCCCTCCTCCAAATTTGTTTTAAACTTAAATTTTAATTTTCATCAACACCAAAATAAAGTGATTATTATTTAAGATTTGTATAGCTTTTAATTTTGAGTAAAAGTATAATTCGATAAAATGCCAATAGCGATGAAATCGATAAATTACTAGAGACATATGTATTTTACTAGGTGTGATGTTTCAGTATTATTTAAAACAAACAGCTTGTGCCACTCGAAAGATGGCAGATTCACTACATCGATTCTATATTTAAAATATATCATGACATAAAGTGGTACTATAATATATAGTTATTAAAAAATAAATGCGCTGTTTTTTTATAACATTGTATACTTTCTCAAACTGTGATTAGAGTTTTCATAAATCTCATGAAGCATGAAATTTTTTATATGAATTGAATGAAGTAATTTTCAGAAACCAAAATTCACATTTCGGGTTGTATATAAGTGAACAAGAAATCAGACACGTTTTAATAGTCATATGATACCTATTCCCCGTAGAAGATCAAATACGAGAGTACTATTTACTCATGACTCTCTCTGCATAAATATGTACTGAACTATACAATTCCACAATTGGATGATGTTATTGAGGTATACAAAATATAAATTATCAATTTAGATATCCCTTAGACAGAAGGTCACTTCAAAACTTAAAATCTTGCCACTTGAAAAAATTTTTATCAAGTAAGTATGCCTCCACTTAGTAGTTTTAGATAAAGAGAATGTCTGTGAGTCTGTTTGTACATACCTATCTTCGTGATGTTCTTATTTCTGGAATACTAGTTGGTGAAATAGGGGGAATTTTTGATATATGCACGATTTTTTGACAATCCATTCGATTTAACATGACTATTGCCTTGATTGTTATCAATATAATATCAACCAAATGTTTATAGTTACTTTGAATGAAATGTTGAAAAACTGCCTATAAATGCCATTTTGCAGTAAAGGTAAATTGCAATAATGTTAAATTTACCGCCAAATATCTTAAAATTGGAGGTATCTTCCTTTCTGTCTGTTGGAAAATACCACAACTCTGTTAAATCTGTTATAGTTGTCAACGTGATATCAATATACCCACATAGCATTGAAAGAAGATTCACTTTTTGAGCACATCCCTGTACATACATCCATAGCAAGTGCAAAGAATTTTAGATTCAAACTTGTTTTTTTCCGTAGATCTTTCGCATATGATTCGCACATACCATAAAAATCCACCTAAAGTTTTTTTTTATTATTTATTTAGCATTTAATAATGATTTACCATTAACTAAATAAAGTAATATATATATTTTCTGTATTAAGCTAACTTCATTCGATATTGAAGCCATTATCATATATATCCTTCCATTTATAAAATACACTTAGAATGTATATATCTAAATAATCTGATGATTAACCACAAATCACATTTTTAGCATGTGCAAAGTATAAAACATAGAACATTATTTGGTACATTAATGCACATGCTAGATACGCATATACCTACCATAAAAGAAAATTAGAGGTACGTATCCTGAGCATGAGGAAAAGGAGGGAGGGGTGGTTAAATCTAGTTATTGTTAGGGTGGGGTCAATAAAATCGTGACAAGTTGTGACATGGGGTCAAAAAAGCCTAAAAATCATGTTACATTATCTGTACACGGATTTTTCATGGCACTTATTAATAATGATAGTTCCCATTGACTGCATGATTTGATGGTTAATAGAAAATAAGAGGTTGACAAACAGGTACATAGCACCTAAAAAGTGTATGCATTGCAAGCGAGAGGAAGTGTAATGGATATGCGTAGGTCCTGCGAATAATACGAGATATCCTTATCATGTGCCTAGCATCTACACTAGCACATGTATAGGAGATTGATAGCACTCGGGTATGTATACCTATAATATATATGCCGATAGCACATGCCTAGGATGTATTGTATATTAGAAGGCCTATAGCTGGAAAATGCGTAGCATGTGTTTGTTCTGAAAAGGATGTGCTATCACATGCTTGTTGGCACTTTGAGTTTCTTAGTGCTGGGTACATACTCAGCATCTTATAAGAACATATTTCATCACATTTCCTAAAATAGTGAACTTTCATCCCCTTTAACCAGTTACACATCTCCTATTGCCTCCGAGATCCCAATACTTGTACCATTTGAAATGACCATTCTGTTTAATATACAATCACTCACTGTGCTTAGGCAAAGACATGAAAATATTCCAATCAGAAATTGAGGAAAAAGTTCAAGGAAAAGACCATTGCCGTACTGACTAGCGGCTATGAAAGCAATCAGCTTCATGCAGCTTTCCTTCAAAAATAGACTAACTCGAGAACTAACACGACGTGCTACTATTGGTCCTGAACCTTTTTGTAGTATAGCGATGCAAAAAAAAATAGCAATAATTGTAAAAATTGGTGGAAAAAGATTATTTAAATGAGACAAGCCAAATAGTTCTTCAAAGAACTATTGCCACAGTTCACAGAATACCTACTGAGTCACAATAGGCAGCCATCATTCTGGTTGTGTTCAAGACAGGGCACTGTGTACTCAACAAACACATAGGATAGGATTGGCAGACATATTTTCATGTAGATTTTTCAAAAGAATGAAAATATTTCCGTACATGTTCTGTGCAACAGCAAAGCCCTGACTAGGATAAGGTCTAGAGTTGGGCATGGTCAATTAACCGTAAATTGACCAACACCTATTTGACTTGACCGAAAGACTGGCGGCAGCACGAAAAATTTTGCGTTAAAATCAAAAGCGGATGATTCGTTCCCGCCAGTTTTATTGTAGATTTGACCAGTTAGTTTCAATTGAAATTGATAAAATATTTAAAAACCATCTTTTTGGTGTTTATCGAGAGTTTTATTATGATATAAAACTATCATAACTACGCTCATAATAATTTAAATTATTAACCGAGTTTGCTATTTTTTGTTTATTAAGCTTTGTGTTAATATGTTAATATTGTTCATGTATATTTTGATATTTAAAAATAAAATACTTATTAACTTATACATACAATTTACAATGTGCTCCTGGATGGACTCATTTTGGTCTCCTTATACTATATGTGGGGCCTGAGGTTTGGCCTACGGAGCCTAGTACGGGCTTAGACAAGTAAGTCTAGCATAACACGAGGGTTTACACAACGGTGAAGGTTCTAGTAAAAAAGCTGCTAGAAATACAAACGTCGCACAAATATTAGCCTGCCTAGGATCCTGCAGCTATAATTTAGACAGAATTTACACCATTTATGTTTGGAGAGATTGTAGTAAATTATCCTTACACATTTTTTTGTCGGACAGTTCCTGAATTGAAAGCACTCAAGTATTGTCGTGTAACGCCGAGGCTGGTGTTGAATTATCCAAAAAGATACTTCTCTACAATAGTAAGGATCAACAAAGTATCTGTGGTCTGTATTCCTGGTCATTATGGTATGCATTGCAATGAAAATTAAGACTTCCTTGATAGAGAGGAAACTGCAGTGGGTTTTATTCAGAACTCGCAATTGTTATCAGGCATCAGGTTTTGACCAGTAAGCATTAACCAACTGGACTTTTGGAGCAACTTACCAAGAATAGTTCATTGGAGAAATTTAATGTCACCAAACGAGTATTAGACCTCAAATTGGCATGAATTAAATTGTCTAAAAGGCCTTTTATCAGACCACTATCTTTCTTTCGCAATAGGACCTAGAATATAATTCCCCAAATAAACTAACCGTTTTGGTTAAGAAGCTGAATTTGTCTGTTGAAATTTAAAGCGGTGCCCTCCAAAATAGATTGCGAGTCGCATTGGAAAGCAGAATATATAGACTTGCTCCCCACAAACCTAAACTAACCTTACTCTGGCTTATGTACTATTTTGACCTCTCCTACTAGTATGTTTCCAACAGTAACTAAGATTATCTCAACTCCACTTCATATTTCCAATAGTATGATCTTTCCCGTGTCATTTTAATCCTGATTATACATGCAAGATTACCTAACGCTTTTATGGTTGCTTACTATTCGACTACACCCTGTATAAAATCAGATCGTATTACGAACATCAAAATATTGAAATGTATTATTCTTGTTATACTGTCTTTCATTTTAACCGAATAATAATCTCGAGCTACTTTCATCTTGTTTGTTATTGGAAACTAGAAGGGTCAAAGTAAAAACGATTTTAGGCCGCAAATAGGAATGTGGGTGGTCGGATAAGAAAATTAAAGATTTTGTTTTAAGTTCGGGAGATTAAAGTCGGTTGAAAAACAAATGTTGATGCCGCAGAAAAGACATAATTCTATTGAGAAGTCGTGCGGTAAGGCGTCTGGTGAACAGCAGGTTAAAGTAATACAAAAAATATATATATACAGAGCATTCCAATGGAAACTATCCATACCATATAATTTTCAAGGCGTCACTTATTTGAAAAATATTAAAAAAACACTTTAAAAACTATATGAAGGGGGACATCCTTTTGTTCACCCCTCCCAATTTTTCTAATGGGAAACCCTTCACATTTTTACAATGTTGGATTCTTCTCTACAAGAGTTTCACAAAAATGTATAATACATAAGTGAAAAGTAAATTAGTTGAGATAATTCCAATTTACTAATACTAACATTTTAATTCCTAATTAATCAACAGAACTACACAAAATTATTTTATAAGGTGCTCAAATCGTCTTCTATTGGTTTCCAATGATACAATCGAGCCTTAAATGAATTTCAAGCATTATGTAACATTTCTGGGGTTATTTGTCGATATTATTGAATAATTCGCTGACGTGAATCATCTATAGTTGCTGGCTTAGTGGCATGAATGATGATTTTCAGATATCCCCATGAAGAAGTCTAGGTGGGTTAATTCGGGTGACCTAGGTTGCTATTCCAGCATCAGGCCTCATCTTCCTATCCACCATGCAGAAAATGATTCGTTTAAAAACCGTGTTACATTGAAAGCGTAATGTGGAAGTGCCCCATCTTGTTAAAACGATAACAAAGCTTCTGTTTCTTCTGTATTCGTGTTATTTCGTGATCCATAGCTTGCTGAGTAATTTGACGACTAAGACTCGCCATTTGAGTTTCTCTCAATAAAATATGGCTCAACAATACGATCACCAAAAAGGCTACACCAGGGGGTCTATTCTCAAACAGTGACATTTTTTGACGCATGCGAGATTTTACTTTTTTGTATACATCCTTGATTGACAATAGTATATTGTATAATTAGTGGGAAAAGCATACTATTCCCAAACGACTGTGATAATTACCAGAGGAGGAGCGTAGCGACGAGTCTGGTACACAGGAGTTTGGGAATATGCTTTTCCCACGAATTATACATACTATTTTTTCTCCGATCGTTGATTCACATTTAAAAAATTAATTAAAAAATATTTCATTTAAGATGTAATCAAGTAAGTTTAGATAGATTTCTCTATGTTCATATTGAAATATAGAAGTGGTAACTATGGAAATTACTTTGTTATGACAAAAGTGAAATAATTTTTCTCCGATCGAATATATTGACGAATCACCTAAAAATAAAGTAGAAGTGGCTAATAAAATATTCAACACCCCTGCCTTGACTTCAAATGAAAATAATCGAAAGGAGATGAACCAAACAATCAGCCATGCAGCTTCCTTCAACGTCCATAAATTCTCGTTGCCCTCCAGTACAATTTACAAACTGTACAATAAATGTAAATATTAACAACAATTAATTTGTGTTCAAAAATATCGTTATAAATTAGATGTTTCTTTTATTTTTTTCAAAACAACTTTATCAATATAAAAATTAAAACCATACTTTGTTTCATTTTATTGTAATAATCCATTTGTAACATTAACGCACGCTACAGCAGCACTATTCTGGGGGTCTATTCTCAAACAGTGACATTTTTTGTCGCATGCGAGATTTTACTTTTTTGTATACATCCTTGATTGACAAAAGTATAATCTCGCATGCGACAAAAAATGTCACTGTTTGAGAATAGACCCCCTGGAATGTTGAGCTTTGCGCATAGAAAACAGGTCAAAATAGCGTCACTTCTCCCACGATCGGAGAAAAAAGTATAATCTCACATGCGACAAAAAATGTCACTGTTTGAGAATAGACCCCCTGCGACATTCAATATTCGTGGTATTTGACTAGGAAACTCTCGAATTACGTGTGGGTAATTTTCTGCCCAATATCTACAATTATGTCTCGTTACTCCACTATTTCATGCAAATAAACATTTGTCGGAAAAGCTAGTATTGTACAATAAAGCTGGAGTGCAGTGCAGTTGTTCACTCATCAATTCACAAAACTGTAGACGCCGGTCGAAATCGTCTTTATGTTAGCTCTTGGACTATTCTAATTTTGTAAGGATGGAATAAGTTTTAATGTGAAATTCTGAAAACACTGCTGAGAGGAATACTCACTGCACTAGAAATTTGTGACAGTGACTGTTGTTATTCTATCGTAAGTTGTCCGAAAACGGCCACTTCCAAGGCCTCGTTTTCAACTATACTCGTTGAGGCTGGTGTTTTTTATTGGCAACTGTTTCTGCTTCAAGAATTTTTTGCATTAATCCAATTCCGTATTCATATGTGGCAGTACTTACGGGATGACCATCATTAAACTGTCTAGCGGTGGTTCCTGCAGATTTATTGTTTTCGTAGTATAATCCTACATTTTCAATTCATGCAGAATATACATCAGTTCCATGAAAACGAAGCTACCCACTTGACACTTTATTTTCTCGCCTACTTAACTGGAAAAATAATCATATGAACACCAAAAATGGGTCGGAAAGTATTGTTCAACAGTTTCTGAGACTTTCCTCAGAAGATAAGTAGAAGTAACGGGGCGACTTTTAGGTCTCAGTGAATGTCACTCTAAAATACATACATACATACATACATTGTTCAGCATCCCAAAGGCGGAAAATTCATAAAGCCACGATTTTTGAAGTTTATCACCATCTGTCACCTGATTAATTTGACGTATCACATGAATCTTTTAATTGAGCGTCAGTGAGTGTCAAAGCTTTTTGTCATATTTTCCTATTTTTTGGTTTATTCGGTAGGTGGAAAAAAGTTGTGTGATACATGCAGGAAACGCTAACGCTTTGACAGCTTTTAACTATTAGCTGCTACCCTCGCTTCGCTACGCATCTAATAGTCTTGTGCTGTTAAAGTTCATTTTCAGCCCTTGTGATACAGTATACTGTAACTTCCACCTGACCGACTTTCCACTCTTATGTATTGAACATTTTTGTAATCTTCTTGTAGAGGAAAATGCAATAATTAGGTAGAGTGACCATAGGGGGAAAGGGGTTGAGTTATAACGTCTATATCACCAAAAGGCTGAGCGTAGCTGAGCGTAGCGAACATTGCTGTCGACCGGTAAACAACCCCTACTGTTCTTAATACTTAATATACTATATTTAATACTGTTTTATAATGTGAGACTATTTTTGTTTTGTATATACGATTAAGGGATATTGATAGGAAAATTAGTTTTCAAAACTGCCTTTAAAAACTGGACATAATATGTCAAAATTTACAAATTTCAAAAAATGATTGTAAATATAAGCTTTTTCTACTCCTATACTATAAGTTAATAATTAAATGCCAATTTTCAGTTTCATAATGATACTCATTATAACACTAGATTTATGACAGTTTGAATCTGTTGCGTAAGCTTCCAAAAAAAATGTCGAGCTCCAGACCAAAAATACCTAATGACCAAGGTAAATACATATTTAAATTTATTATTTATTACTAACTTTGTATAACAGTAATACATAAATACATAAATACATACCTGGTATTATTTGAGTTATATTTCTCTTACTTTTCCTGAAGTAATAATAGGTACCTGTAACAATCTTTCGTGCTTAACGTGCTTTCGATTATTTACTTTTGGCTGCTAGTAGCAGCTCGTAGCGACTGAATTCCGTTCGTTTATTACCGGGCGTGACGCCTAGTCTTACCTTCCCCTTGCCCCTCAAGCACATACCGAAAAGTCCACGGACATTAAATATTTGACGTTTGTCTGGTTTGACGTTTATTTAAAGGTTAAGATTGTGCCGATTACGATTTAATACTATTTAAACCTCACTAAAAATACCTAAATATGCAAAATTTTATTATCAAAAACATTATAATTGAAAACTGTTCTTCTAACAACACAGGAAATTCATTGGCATTGGCACATGTCAGGTGGTTTTGAGGATCCTAAAAAATCGTGTTCGATTTGCTCGAAAGTCGTGACGACTGAGGCGTCACGCACAAGTGCTTGAAGCCCAAATAAACGAAAGCAACAATAGTACCAATAAAGAAACCATTTTTGACTAAGGATTTTACTATCCTAAACTAAGTTAGCCCAAGGGAATTGATTAGTTTGTTGAGTAATACATAATAACCAATTCGTTGGTTGTTATGTATTACTACCAATATCAGGTTCGCACTTTATCCAACTAATGTGGATAATTTACAAGCTAGCCAAAAATGCTAGCTAATTTGTGTAATCTCCTTGTGGTTTGAGTTTTAGCGATAAACTTTGTATAGTTTATAAACTAGCTGGATAGTATACAAACCAGTCATTACTCGTAGCTATTTCAGTGAAATTATGATTTTTCATCAAAATAACCAGGCAGTTGGATAGTTTGTATACTATGCAACTAGTTTATATACTAGCCAAGTAAATACTTTAACCGTAACATATACATATAGACCAATGAATGTAGACAAGCCTTTCAGCTTGCAATCGGAATTGATAGGAGCAATCTTACTCTTTTTTTGTATTCTTCAAAGCACTACTCACTATGAGATTTGACTTGAATTTAGGTTTGAATCACTAATGACTTATTAGAATGCTGAAAAGCATTTTCTACGGGTTTCCCAACAACGTATCACAAGTAGGGGGTTGTATTTTAAATTTTTGTAGGTTGATGATGGTGCGTTTTCTCTTATGTCATTTCAATTCTAAATTTTTTTATATCTATTTTCGTTCACGAGGTACAGCTCATTGTAAGTTTTGAAATTGACATATGATACATATATCAACGGATATCAAAAATAGATTAATTAAATAGGGAATTTGTATGTTAAATAATTTATATACGTATCCTTATATACAGAGAATATTTTTCTGTTAAGGCGGAAATTAGACGGTGTATACTGCATAGAACTTGTGTTTAATGTCAATTTGTGCCTCGTAAAAAGATCAGATCATTTCTTCAACACCTTACTACACGAGGATGCCTGCCACTTTTCTCTGATAAAATCTACTGTAAACATCAGTTTCTACACAAAACAAAAAATAAGATGTACGTCCGGTGTTAAACAATTAATCACTGTAACTAGGATTATTCTGAATATATAATTTATCTTAAAATCTCCGTGATAGAATCATTCTGTAATAGTCCTTTTTATACTATTGGTTCAAATACTAAATACCTGGACAGTAAGAAGAGCTTTAGACTTCAGGCATAATATACTAGGATTGGTTCATTCAATAGTATATTATTCAACAAGCATATAATAGCCATTATATGCGAGTTGAATACTATATTTTGTTCACGACTATGTATTACCTATTTAGGTATAGATACATTTTTCATACATCCTTCGAGAAATGTCTCAAAACAAATATTAGGCTATAGTTGGGTATAGCCTACTGTCGGAAGATCAGACTTGTCATTTTTGCAGAGCATATAATTTGTTCCTATGCCTCTGGCGGCTCGAATCCGGTATCTTATGCTTGGCAGGGTCTCTCTCTCGCTCTCGGATCAGAAATATCATACATCGAATAAACTAATCGGCTTTATTAAGAAGGTGAATTTGTTTGGTGAAATCTTAATAGGTAGGTATTAGCCACAATAGACTCTGTAGAGTCGTTGTAGAGGGACTCATAGATCTACTCACCCCGAACCTAACCTAATCAAATGGCCTATATTAAAAAATGATTGTATGTATGTTCCTATACTTCTCTGTAGAAATTTTTATTGGCAAAATAACCAATTGTTCATCAGCAAAAATGTGTGCGAAAAAGTGACCCAAGTACTTTACCCAAAGAGGAGAAACAGTAACTAGCTTAGCAGTGTGAAAAGGGTACCTGTTTAGACTTTTTGAATTAATTGACAATCAAGTAGTGGCCAATGAGGGATCAAGTCATATGTAAATATTGAATCATCATTGGTCATCAGTAGTCATGGCGAAAGTAGTAACCAAATATCACATGATATATGGTTATAATGAATATAGTTTATCTAAAATTTGTTTATAATTTGAGGATGAATTAGTATCTTCTGTGTGTTCCTTATGGTGTATCCATTGATATTTTTAAGTTTTTTGGGAAATTAATCGACAATCTTTTTTATATTTCTCTATTCAACGTTTCAGTATGACACTAACGAATATATAATTCAAGAGCTAGACAATGTATAGTTGGAACGCTACCGAAGCCTTGACTTAAATAATATAAAAAGATCGTGATTTAATGACCCAAAATAATTGAGAAAAATGATTATGAGTAAGAATGTATAAAATATGATTCTATGTTTTAACTATTCCCTATTTACATATGAGGATTAGGTATAAACGAGAACTAAACAGATGGTTTGATATAGAAAAATATCATAATATTGTTTTACTGTAATGTATGTAAAACTTGATGTTCAAATATTTGCCAAAGAAAGATTTTATTCATAATTAACAAGAAAAAACATGCACGATGCACGTACTGTAGATTTTGTTTATAAAATTAAATAAATAATAAAAATGACAATCAGTGGATTGGAATATAATACTTTGTTTAACATTTAAAACAATTAACAACAAACGTAAAAAAGCCTAATCTAATCTAATAAACCGGTAGCCCATGACACGTCCAAGCTTCATTATTTTAAATGTAAGAGGTTTCCACCATCGAGATTAATGTGAAAAACAAGTAGAATAAGGCTATTTATTGCACAAGACCCAAACTTGCTAATCGATGCTACGGTGGACATTGAATATCATATTTGGAAAATTATTAACAAATTAGGGATCGCCGTATGCCACTGATGTTTTCAACATCTACTAAGAGCAAAGTCTTCGGCTTACTTTATTAAATTTTTTTTCCACCTTTTTATTAATTTTTAACCCACGCTTAACAACTTTCAGTGTTCCAAGTGGAAAAAGGATATTTCATGTGTACATACGAACCGGATCCGGCAGTTGGGTTATAACCCCTTGCAGAATAAAGGTATATACCAACTGGATCCAACCTACCCCTAACCGACCGGGACAAGGCTGGTATATGTAAATTTTGGATATCTGACCGCCGGACCCAGTAGAGTTGCTCCAGATTTTATTTGGCTTCAAGGATTGTCTTGATAATGATAATAAACAATTAAAACGTTAGGTTTATAAAACTTTTGAAGTGCATATCATGTCATTTAGAAGCAGATTTTGATTAACTTGTGCCTGCATAAAAACATACTATACAGGGGGTCCCGTAAAAAGTACCGTTAATTAGAGACATGATAGATCGTTAAGAAATATCTAAAATACCCAAATGTAACTGTTCTATAATCTTCTTAGTTTGTGGGATACAGGCTGTTCAAAGGTGTAGAAGAAATACACATTTTATTTCATATCTTCTCAAGGGATGAAAGTACAAGATTGAGATTTTTTGTAGGTTATTGTCTCTTCAAAACACATCGACAGTCAAATTCTAATAAACCAGTGGCATGGTACGAGGATTTCGTAAACTTTTATTGTACCATATTCTTGAAACACCTTGTATTTAGACCTTAAGACATTTATATGCAATTCTTAATTAAATTTCCTACATAAACGGTACTCTTTGTTTGTTGTTGTTGTGTTTTGAAGAGACAATAACCTACAAAAAATTTCAACATTGAACTTCCGTCCCCCGAGAAAATATGAAATAAAATGTGTATTTCTTCTGCACCTTTTAACAGCCTGTATCTGACAAACTGAGAAGGTTGCATTTGGGTATTTTAAATATTTCTTTGCGATCTATCATGCATCTAATTTACGGTACTAATTCACGGGACACCCTGTATAAAACAAAAGAACCGTTTATTCAATTTAAACCAGAGTCACTACCACGAAGAGCAGTCCGGCAACGCTAAGAAAATACTGCTTCTTCTTTTTTAATACTAGCGCTTGTTTGTGACAAGCATGTGAATGGAGTCTATAAAGAGTTTGAAGTATTATAAGTGTATTATACAGTCAATTATTTTAAAATTACAAAATAATAAACCACGTTGTAACTATTATCACATTTTTTGATCACTTCAATTGCATCACTATATCTCTTTCATTTAAATAAGCTAGAGAGATGAATATACTCCATTTTCAAGAAAATGCTATCATTTTCTGAACAAAGTAATCCAAAAACGTAAACAATGAAATTAGAACATAAAATGAAATAATTCCAACGTTGTTATTGCATGGGTAATGGCGATTATTATGTGTAACATTTCAAAAAAAATTAACTTTTTTCAAATACTCTGCAATACCAGTCGTAGTGAACAGCTTTCAAACTTACTCAATAAAAAAAACACAATACCATTGATCTGCCATTATCAACATCCTTGCAAAAAAAAACTTTTCTAACTCGTCAAACTTCTGCATGGGGTGAGGGTATGCTTGCAATGAAATTTTGAATTTTCTCTTAACCCAGCTATTCTTATTCATCTATAAAATGTTGATGACTTTTTTCTCATATATAGGATATTGCTAAGATAACATTCAAAATAATACAGTAGATCCCACTTTCAGCACAAAGCCAAGTTCAAAATATTTGTAAGCATGTACACTCTTGATAGCCCACATCTGCTTTTTGGTGCAAAAGTTGTGTGAAAATGTCGAATAATTAAATAAATAGAGATAAAACTCTGAGATAGTCAAGTCTGGTGACCGATGACTCGATGGCCAACAAAATTGGCTTTCATGTCCCCACCTATCGTGCTGGGACAACATGGATATACAAATTGCTTAGAGTACATGTTATAGAAGGAGAGGCAATTAATTCCCTGAAAAATTTAGTGAAGTGAAGTATGGAAAAAAGGATCTAACAATTATCTGACCATACCACACCATACATTCACCGACCATCGACTAGCAGCCAGCTGCAATAATCCGGCCTTCTACCGTAATCACGATTATTCAACCAGTACTAAATCATGAGGATGAAATGAAATTAATTAATTAATATGCTAAAACCTTGTCAACAAATATTGTATAGGTCTACGTCTTAAAGGAACTACTTCTGGGTTACCATTCTATAAATTTATCTATGTTCTGTTCAAATATAGTTAACGATGCTTCTGCTTATTTCCAAGTCTCTAGTTATTGCTCTGAATGGGGAATAAATTGCTCATATTATGCCAAAACGCTTGTTGTGTTTTCTTTTTATCAACCTCTGCCACATCCTCTAATAACAGGAAGATTTTGATTTCCCGTCGTTCTTAAACGGTGTCGACGAAAAACTATTCTATCGGGATGGTGTCTTTGGGGATATTGTATTGCATATACCCTAACCGCAACAGTTGCATCAGTAGGTAGACACTTATATGTCCAATGTTAAATCATGCTTTTTAATTTCTTCCAAATGAATAGATTACGTGACTAACAAGTTCTTGTAACTATGTGTTATACACTTTGTCGTGAAGTGTTGAAATGTGTTATAAATTTTGGTTACGTTACAATCATAACATTCAACCTTTTTTTATCTTATTGTATTTATCGTGGTTTAGTTTAGAACCAAAAGACCACATGAATTACTGCTACTTTCACATTGTCAATCCAAGAAAAGTACCTAAAAGGTAATTGTGAATAAGCAATACCTATTGAATATCCTAACCTTGATTGTTCTTTCTCTCAAATTGAACATAGTCTGACATGACCAGTAGCTGGACATCCCAAAAAATTATCCCAGATAATTCAGATGAAGAATTTGTACTTACACCAGAACAACCAAAACACTATCTAATTACAGAAGTTTTTAACGCAGAGCTTTTGGCTTCTCACTTACAAGAGTGGTATTTGCTTGTTAATGTCAATATCACAGATCAGCGAAGCCGGCATGAAATATTGTCTCAACGTTTTTCACAAAAAAAGATGGACTGTGTTACTGTAACGACATAACAAATGTTCAACATGTTCAAAAAAATTGTCATACCCAGGAATCCTAGCAAATGACGTTTACTCATTGACAGCACTACAAAAAGTTAAAGGCGGTATTACGACACTACGGAAATAAATATTCCCATCTCTTCTAATTGCTCACTCGGTACATTTAAAAGAAAATATGGCGAGGTGCTCAAGACAAAAGCTTGGTTATTTTCAAGTATTTCCATGATATGAGTATTAAATCCATGGGACTGCTAAAAAATACAAAAAAGGATAGATTGGCGGAGCGACAAAGATGGTGAATCAGTAGTTTTCAAGCACTCTTATAATATGAGTATCAAATGAAAGGGTTTACAGATGAGAATACGAAGAATGAAATGACAATATGGCAGACTGCTGATGATGAGAACCAGTATTCCAACCAGTGGTAGCGTTCTTCAACGAGCCCAACATCCATGCACTCGGGACCTTGGATTTACGTCTCCTCCGAAAGACGGCATATCTATATTATACCTCGTGCTCATTGGTATAATGCCTGCGAGCTGTGATATGCTAGTCCACTGCAGGCTGTACGAACCCTATACGACGGTTTTCCCTGGCATGGTCACTCATCCAAGTACTAACCATGTTCGACACTGCTTGACTGTAATTATCGCATCAAACGCGTTCCACTTCACACTTCACTTCACGTTTTCCACTCGCTTGAATTGCGACTGGTCTAAAAGCCCGTGCCACATACTTCAACGTGAGATAATCATCACTTTGTGAACCAGTTGTAAAGATAACCGTTTTAATTTTACGTTCATAAGATAGCAAAAAATATAGAGGTAATTTCAGTATGCCCATCCCAAACAACCCCAGACCCAACCCAAATACAATAACTTCATTAAATATAAATGAGTATTAGGTGAAAACAAAACTAACAAGTTGATGTTGTCAATGGTACATTTGTGCTTTTTTCATATAAAAGGTATTTCAAGAGAAAACATTTTTTAATTTTCTTCTTGGCATTTTCTCTTTGGCACTGATTTCCAATTTCAACAAGCTTTATAAAATATGTGATAACAATAATTTTCAAAATCCACTATAGCAGTAGTAAGAAGTAAATATGCATATAAAAAAATTGAAGCATCTGCATTAACATGAATTGATAAAAAATGAGATATTGTATTCAATCGAGACTCCCGCAAACATTATATTGATAATTGAATTTTTTTTCAAAATAAATAAAACTGAAAACAGTAAACAACGCTCAGTATTCATCCGATTCAGACTTGAGTAAAGTAATTAGTCTGTCAATAAACCGGGGTCATTTCTTACTCAGCATATAATCACGGTTCCTAAAATGCAATAAAATTTATTGCTAGCACTGTGCGGCGAGACTTAAAAGTCGAATTTATTTTCATTTTTGTAGCTGATCATTTCAAATGAAATTGCGCGACAAGGCATCGATTCACTCTCTCATAGAACCACTTTTCAGTCTCTCGAGTGTTACCAATAAAATTTTATGCATTAACATAATTTATTATCTCATTTTTTTTCGTTTCCATTTAAGACTGTGTACGGGGTAATATAAGTGAATGCTATTATAATTCTGCTAATTTTTGGTTAATAAATGAAGATTATTGACTATTTTGTCGGTTTCAGTCGTTCAATGCTAATTCATGTCATTCATGTTTTTCGTCAGCCCATGTGAACGTTTTAGAACTCGTGCCAATTTTAGTTTATTCTGATCGATTTTCAAATTAACTAATTCAAAAACCGAAAGAAGTAATTTGAAGTCAAGTTAGCAATTCGGTCAAGCAGCGATTAAAGCACTGAGCTCTTGTGTAATCAGTTCCAAAATGGTGTGGGAATGCTTAGGCAAACTCAACTAGGCGAGAACAATATCTTACTGTGGATTCCAGGACACACTTGAGTAGAAGGAAATTAAATAGCAGATGAACTAGCAAGAAAGGGAACTGAAATACACTTTCGGGAGCCTGTACCCTTTTGTAATATTGGAACAGATAGGAAAGACGTAAAGCCGAAAATAAAAGAAGATCTGACCATTGGAAAGATCTAGTGGGGCTTAGACAATCGAAGATTCTTCTGGGTAACTACAATCTGTTGAGTTCAAATGCATGCATAAGACAAAGTTTAACTGCACTAAGAATTTTAACAGGAATCCTAACGGGACATTTTCGCCTTAATGGGCACCTTAAAAAGCTAAAAATAGTGGAGGAAGAAGAATGTAGATTTTTTGTAATGGAAAAAAACCTCCATTCTAATTGCATAGCAATCCAGAATCCTAGGGCAAATCACCTGGGAGATTACTGGATATATGAGGGACATTTACCCAAGTTGAAGCCTGCAGACATCTTAAGATTCGTTCGAGAAATAGAACTGAAGCAGATAAATGTGTAGCTAGTATTTCAGCCGAATGTAGTCAAATTTGGTTACCTACCAATGTTAGAAAGAGAAATTTCCAATAATCAATTACCTGCGTTATCAGGATAGCATCATAAGTTTCTATCCAGGTTTTCTTATGATTTATCATTGGAATAGTTGTTAATCGATACACACTTTAATACACAAAATCACCAAACTGAGTTATACATGTTTTGAAAACAAAAATGATCATACACAAAAAAGTAACAACAAACGCGTTTTATTAACAACATTTCCAAAATAAGCTAAAAAAAGCGCTATCCCAATAAAAACCGTTCCTGGAACGTGCACTTCACTGGATTCCATTTCTAGTAGACTATCATATCGTTAGAATGTCATGAAATAAAATATTTTATTTCACATTTTACCAGAGGTGTGATCTACTATGAATGGACCTTAATAAAATTTGACAACAAAGTTTTGTAGTCTTAAACTTCAAAATATTATTGATTGTCTAGTTGTCATATTTTTTCGTTGTGTCAGATAGGGACCAAAAATTATTTTATTAATTTTATTACTAGTTAATCTTGACAACGGTAGCTGGAACGCTACCGAAACGTCGAAATAAAAAATAAAAAAACATTATTGTGGTTTGATTCCCAAAAGAATAAGAGAAAAAAGAATAAGTAATGCCACAAGGAACTTACAGAAGATATTTAGGCACAATAGATCTTTTAGGCACCTATGAACGTCACCCCAAAATACATACATACAAGTTGGCTAATTGTGTAGACCTCTGATTGGTCATATTGCAGCCAACACTTTTCAGTATTATCATCTCCTGGTAATTGACAGTTTTGACAGAAAATATATGTATTCTCCAAATCGCCCTCACTTCCTTGCTATTTTATCATTTTCATTTCATTTAATTGTAAGAGCTCGTTTCAAAACCCAAGTAAGCAATTTTTTTGAATTTCTGCTATTATCCTTCTACCAGTTTTTGCGTAGTAAGCCCCATTCCACTCTATTCTCGAGACTACTTTTTAATTCAAATACTGCAGCTTTCTCCACCGCTTTCGCTATGCCACGGAAAGCTTCTGAGACAATGGGAGCTCATCGTGCCCCTATTATAACTGTCCAGATCTTGTGGGGTAGGCCATTTTGCGTCTGTCGTAAAGTAAACCCTACCCATTTACCCGAGGTCAGCTGGTTTGCGCCCCAATAAGCAGGTGAAGTAAGTATCGTACTTTTGAGAGGGTTCACAGTTAGCTCCTCCTGTTGGCATCACTTGCTGATTATATTTAGAAGAGTTTGTGTCTGCTCCGAGACTTCACCTGCGAATTTCCTTTTGCAATCATCGCAAGATCATCGGTGAACCTGGAGCAATACGTGTCTTTGGATGTTAGCCTCTTGTGGTGATAACACCCCTCCTTGCGGGCAGTCCCTGCCTGCTATAGCTGTGACGGTGGTATGACCACATTTTTCTTCAAACTGGGTTTTATCCACAGGAGCGATGTAGATACATTATTGAAACCACCCTCAATGTCTACAAAAGTTTTTACGTGTATCTTTTTGCCCTTTAGGGATTTTAAAAGTTGCATGCTAAGTGACCCTTGATGAGCATTGGTATACTTTCCGCAAATATTGTTAGGTAGATTTTGTCGTCATTTTCCAATAAACCCTACTTTATTCAGAGTATCCACCTTCACAGGCACCTTGTGGGCCTTAGAACATCTAAACCCTTCTTAGAGAACTTCTTACTTGATTATACGTTTGAAATGAAACAAACTGTTCCTAATTAATTCCATTTTAGTGAAAAAATATGTAAATTCCAAATTATTACATTCGAATTGATGCCTACTTAATATTTAATACTTTCACCTAATATATTGAATGGAAAAATAAAGAAGATATATTACAAATATTAAAGCTTAGGTATTGTTAGGCCTATGGGGATATCCTGTATATTTTTTCCCATTTAAGATCAGTATAACTGCAATGATATAGGGAACCAAGGAAAACTATATCTGCTGATCTTCACAATTGTTACGTAAACAGACAATCACTAGATTTATCTGTTCATTAACGACTTCATATTTTGGGTCTTCTAATTCCTAGCTCTTCAAGGAAATCTAATGCATGTTTCTTATCACAAATATGTAGTACATTTTGCTGTGCCTCCGATAATGCCATAATGCCATTATGCCTATTATGCCTACTTGTGCACACACGATCCAACATACCAATCTATGTAGTGGAGATGAACGTTTTTACGTTTTATTACTTTTCCTAAACATCTATATATTTCTGTGGGACAAAAATTATTGCAAAATGAGCTATGCTCCATTTCAAGACCTAAATAATTTTCGTTGAAGCTACCTGAAAAGCCGATATTCAGTTTTTGTTAATTTTCAATAGTTTTCAGTTTTTCTCAAGCTTTAGTCAGATTTGATATGTGGTAAT